>JADNSB010000107.1:0-61438 GCA_019695575.1 Angomonas ambiguus | reverse complement strand
TCCAGTTCGCGCAGCGCAGCCGCGTTCCTCACAGGGTCCTTCATCAGCTCCTCGTACCGAGCCACCATAGCCAGGAAGCTAGGATCGCTCAGCAGGGCGGCCTCCCACCCTTCCACGTCGTCGTGCCAGTCCATAAACGGTACGCGCTCCTTGATCGCCTTCGCACGCAACGCATCCGCAAGCGCATTCCCGAACGCATTCATCTCCTGCTCCAGTTCGCGCAGCGCAGCCGCGTTCCTCACAGGGTCCTTCATCAGCTCCTCGTACCGAGCCACCATAGCCAGGAAGCTAGGATCGCTCAGCAGGGCGGCCTCCCACCCTTCCACGTCGTCGTGCCAGTCCATAAACGGTACGCGCTCCTTGATCGCCTTCGCACGCAACGCATCCGCAAGCGCATTCCCGAACGCATTCATCTCCTGCTCCAGTTCGCGCAGCGCAGCCGCGTTCCTCACAGGGTCCTTCATCAGCTCCTCGTACCGAGCCACCATAGCCAGGAAGCTAGGATCGCTCAGCAGGGCGGCCTCCCACCCTTCCACGTCGTCGTGCCAGTCCATAAACGGTACGCGCTCCTTGATCGCCTTCGCACGCAACGCATCCGCAAGCGCATTCCCGAACGCATTCATCTCCTGCTCCAGTTCGCGCAGCGCAGCCGCGTTCCTCACAGGGTCCTTCATCAGCTCCTCGTACCGAGCCACCATAGCCAGGAAGCTAGGATCGCTCAGCAGGGCGGCCTCCCACCCTTCCACGTCGTCGTGCCAGTCCATAAACGGTACGCGCTCCTTGATCGCCTTCGCACGCAACGCATCCGCAAGCGCATTCCCGAACGCATTCATCTCCTGCTCCAGTTCGCGCAGCGCAGCCGCGTTCCTCACAGGGTCCTTCATCAGCTCCTCGTACCGAGCCACCATAGCCAGGAAGCTAGGATCGCTCAGCAGGGCGGCCTCCCACCCTTCCACGTCGTCGTGCCAGTCCATAAACGGTACGCGCTCCTTGATCGCCTTCGCACGCAACGCATCCGCAAGCGCATTCCCGAACGCATTCATCTCCTGCTCCAGTTCGCGCAGCGCAGCCGCGTTCCTCACAGGGTCCTTCATCAGCTCCTCGTACCGAGCCACCATAGCCAGGAAGCTAGGATCGCTCAGCAGGGCGGCCTCCCACCCTTCCACGTCGTCGTGCCAGTCCATAAACGGTACGCGCTCCTTGATCGCCTTCGCACGCAACGCATCCGCAAGCGCATTCCCGAACGCATTCATCTCCTGCTCCAGTTCGCGCAGCGCAGCCGCGTTCCTCACAGGGTCCTTCATCAGCTCCTCGTACCGAGCCACCATAGCCAGGAAGCTAGGATCGCTCAGCAGGGCGGCCTCCCACCCTTCCACGTCGTCGTGCCAGTCCATAAACGGTACGCGCTCCTTGATCGCCTTCGCACGCAACGCATCCGCAAGCGCATTCCCGAACGCATTCATCTCCTGCTCCAGTTCGCGCAGCGCAGCCGCGTTCCTCACAGGGTCCTTCATCAGCTCCTCGTACCGAGCCACCATAGCCAGGAAGCTAGGATCGCTCAGCAGGGCGGCCTCCCACCCTTCCACGTCGTCGTGCCAGTCCATAAACGGTACGCGCTCCTTGATCGCCTTCGCACGCAACGCATCCGCAAGCGCATTCCCGAACGCATTCATCTCCTGCTCCAGTTCGCGCAGCGCAGCCGCGTTCCTCACAGGGTCCTTCATCAGCTCCTCGTACCGAGCCACCATAGCCAGGAAGCTAGGATCGCTCAGCAGGGCGGCCTCCCACCCTTCCACGTCGTCGTGCCAGTCCATAAACGGTACGCGCTCCTTGATCGCCTTCGCACGCAACGCATCCGCAAGCGCATTCCCGAACGCATTCATCTCCTGCTCCAGTTCGCGCAGCGCAGCCGCGTTCCTCACAGGGTCCTTCATCAGCTCCTCGTACCGAGCCACCATAGCCAGGAAGCTAGGATCGCTCAGCAGGGCGGCCTCCCACCCTTCCACGTCGTCGTGCCAGTCCATAAACGGTACGCGCTCCTTGATCGCCTTCGCACGCAACGCATCCGCAAGCGCATTCCCGAACGCATTCATCTCCTGCTCCAGTTCGCGCAGCGCAGCCGCGTTCCTCACAGGGTCCTTCATCAGCTCCTCGTACCGAGCCACCATAGCCAGGAAGCTAGGATCGCTCAGCAGGGCGGCCTCCCACCCTTCCACGTCGTCGTGCCAGTCCATAAACGGTACGCGCTCCTTGATCGCCTTCGCACGCAACGCATCCGCAAGCGCATTCCCGAACGCATTCATCTCCTGCTCCAGTTCGCGCAGCGCAGCCGCGTTCCTCACAGGGTCCTTCATCAGCTCCTCGTACCGAGCCACCATAGCCAGGAAGCTAGGATCGCTCAGCAGGGCGGCCTCCCACCCTTCCACGTCGTCGTGCCAGTCCATAAACGGTACGCGCTCCTTGATCGCCTTCGCACGCAACGCATCCGCAAGCGCATTCCCGAACGCATTCATCTCCTGCTCCAGTTCGCGCAGCGCAGCCGCGTTCCTCACAGGGTCCTTCATCAGCTCCTCGTACCGAGCCACCATAGCCAGGAAGCTAGGATCGCTCAGCAGGGCGGCCTCCCACCCTTCCACGTCGTCGTGCCAGTCCATAAACGGTACGCGCTCCTTGATCGCCTTCGCACGCAACGCATCCGCAAGCGCATTCCCGAACGCATTCATCTCCTGCTCCAGTTCGCGCAGCGCAGCCGCGTTCCTCACAGGGTCCTTCATCAGCTCCTCGTACCGAGCCACCATAGCCAGGAAGCTAGGATCGCTCAGCAGGGCGGCCTCCCACCCTTCCACGTCGTCGTGCCAGTCCATAAACGGTACGCGCTCCTTGATCGCCTTCGCACGCAACGCATCCGCAAGCGCATTCCCGAACGCATTCATCTCCTGCTCCAGTTCGCGCAGCGCAGCCGCGTTCCTCACAGGGTCCTTCATCAGCTCCTCGTACCGAGCCACCATAGCCAGGAAGCTAGGATCGCTCAGCAGGGCGGCCTCCCACCCTTCCACGTCGTCGTGCCAGTCCATAAACGGTACGCGCTCCTTGATCGCCTTCGCACGCAACGCATCCGCAAGCGCATTCCCGAACGCATTCATCTCCTGCTCCAGTTCGCGCAGCGCAGCCGCGTTCCTCACAGGGTCCTTCATCAGCTCCTCGTACCGAGCCACCATAGCCAGGAAGCTAGGATCGCTCAGCAGGGCGGCCTCCCACCCTTCCACGTCGTCGTGCCAGTCCATAAACGGTACGCGCTCCTTGATCGCCTTCGCACGCAACGCATCCGCAAGCGCATTCCCGAACGCATTCATCTCCTGCTCCAGTTCGCGCAGCGCAGCCGCGTTCCTCACAGGGTCCTTCATCAGCTCCTCGTACCGAGCCACCATAGCCAGGAAGCTAGGATCGCTCAGCAGGGCGGCCTCCCACCCTTCCACGTCGTCGTGCCAGTCCATAAACGGTACGCGCTCCTTGATCGCCTTCGCACGCAACGCATCCGCAAGCGCATTCCCGAACGCATTCATCTCCTGCTCCAGTTCGCGCAGCGCAGCCGCGTTCCTCACAGGGTCCTTCATCAGCTCCTCGTACCGAGCCACCATAGCCAGGAAGCTAGGATCGCTCAGCAGGGCGGCCTCCCACCCTTCCACGTCGTCGTGCCAGTCCATAAACGGTACGCGCTCCTTGATCGCCTTCGCACGCAACGCATCCGCAAGCGCATTCCCGAACGCATTCATCTCCTGCTCCAGTTCGCGCAGCGCAGCCGCGTTCCTCACAGGGTCCTTCATCAGCTCCTCGTACCGAGCCACCATAGCCAGGAAGCTAGGATCGCTCAGCAGGGCGGCCTCCCACCCTTCCACGTCGTCGTGCCAGTCCATAAACGGTACGCGCTCCTTGATCGCCTTCGCACGCAACGCATCCGCAAGCGCATTCCCGAACGCATTCATCTCCTGCTCCAGTTCGCGCAGCGCAGCCGCGTTCCTCACAGGGTCCTTCATCAGCTCCTCGTACCGAGCCACCATAGCCAGGAAGCTAGGATCGCTCAGCAGGGCGGCCTCCCACCCTTCCACGTCGTCGTGCCAGTCCATAAACGGTACGCGCTCCTTGATCGCCTTCGCACGCAACGCATCCGCAAGCGCATTCCCGAACGCATTCATCTCCTGCTCCAGTTCGCGCAGCGCAGCCGCGTTCCTCACAGGGTCCTTCATCAGCTCCTCGTACCGAGCCACCATAGCCAGGAAGCTAGGATCGCTCAGCAGGGCGGCCTCCCACCCTTCCACGTCGTCGTGCCAGTCCATAAACGGTACGCGCTCCTTGATCGCCTTCGCACGCAACGCATCCGCAAGCGCATTCCCGAACGCATTCATCTCCTGCTCCAGTTCGCGCAGCGCAGCCGCGTTCCTCACAGGGTCCTTCATCAGCTCCTCGTACCGAGCCACCATAGCCAGGAAGCTAGGATCGCTCAGCAGGGCGGCCTCCCACCCTTCCACGTCGTCGTGCCAGTCCATAAACGGTACGCGCTCCTTGATCGCCTTCGCACGCAACGCATCCGCAAGCGCATTCCCGAACGCATTCATCTCCTGCTCCAGTTCGCGCAGCGCAGCCGCGTTCCTCACAGGGTCCTTCATCAGCTCCTCGTACCGAGCCACCATAGCCAGGAAGCTAGGATCGCTCAGCAGGGCGGCCTCCCACCCTTCCACGTCGTCGTGCCAGTCCATAAACGGTACGCGCTCCTTGATCGCCTTCGCACGCAACGCATCCGCAAGCGCATTCCCGAACGCATTCATCTCCTGCTCCAGTTCGCGCAGCGCAGCCGCGTTCCTCACAGGGTCCTTCATCAGCTCCTCGTACCGAGCCACCATAGCCAGGAAGCTAGGATCGCTCAGCAGGGCGGCCTCCCACCCTTCCACGTCGTCGTGCCAGTCCATAAACGGTACGCGCTCCTTGATCGCCTTCGCACGCAACGCATCCGCAAGCGCATTCCCGAACGCATTCATCTCCTGCTCCAGTTCGCGCAGCGCAGCCGCGTTCCTCACAGGGTCCTTCATCAGCTCCTCGTACCGAGCCACCATAGCCAGGAAGCTAGGATCGCTCAGCAGGGCGGCCTCCCACCCTTCCACGTCGTCGTGCCAGTCCATAAACGGTACGCGCTCCTTGATCGCCTTCGCACGCAACGCATCCGCAAGCGCATTCCCGAACGCATTCATCTCCTGCTCCAGTTCGCGCAGCGCAGCCGCGTTCCTCACAGGGTCCTTCATCAGCTCCTCGTACCGAGCCACCATAGCCAGGAAGCTAGGATCGCTCAGCAGGGCGGCCTCCCACCCTTCCACGTCGTCGTGCCAGTCCATAAACGGTACGCGCTCCTTGATCGCCTTCGCACGCAACGCATCCGCAAGCGCATTCCCGAACGCATTCATCTCCTGCTCCAGTTCGCGCAGCGCAGCCGCGTTCCTCACAGGGTCCTTCATCAGCTCCTCGTACCGAGCCACCATCGCTTGATACTCCGGATCGCTCAGCAGGGCGGCCTCCCACCCTTCCACGTCGTCGTGCCAGTCCATGAACGGCAACCGTTCCTGGGTTGGACTTGAGGGAACTGTTGGGGGGCCTACAAGAAAAGGTGTTTTTTCTGGAGGATTGTCGTGTAGGAATTTGTCGGCGTGGTCGGCCATTTTAGCTTCGATCGCATTCAGGGAGGATTCATTATAGGGTACCGCTTGAAGTATCTCCTCTCGAACTCGTTGAAGTGCCTTAAAGTTGGGGTCGTTGACCAAAGTTTGGGTCGCACGGCGGGGAATATTGGGAATGCTGCGTAAGACCTCTTGCTCCTGGTATTGTTTAAACTGTGTTGTATTAGTGTGTCGAAAGAAGTCTTTGAGTGCCTCGATACTTTGAGGTAGGAGAAACCCGCGGCTGTCATAGCGCAAATCTCTTAAAACCTCAGGGTGATGTTGAAGGTAGTACAGCGTTTCGTCGTCTATAGGGGTTGGAAACCCCCTAATGGCAAAGAGAATCGCGCGCCATTCGTCGAGGACAGCACTGCCTAATGCATCTGCTCGGCTCCAAAGTGCGTAATGAGAGAGGGAAATTTCAGTATGATTGTATGGATATTGTGACAGTAGCATAAAGTGTCGTGATAGAAGGTTTTGAAATATGGTGTCAGTAGAAAGGGGCAGATGACGGAGCGCGACAGAACGCCTTGAATTGTAAATAAGGGCCGGCTCAGCGGAGAGAACCTCTTCGTTCACATCCTCTTGGTAAGATTGTTTGATTCTAAATCTTTCTGCGCGCTCTATTAGAGTGCTTTCATCGGGGCACGACTCCTCATCAGATGTACCTAGGAGAGATGTGGTTGGTATTCCTTGAATTGTTCTTCGTAAGGAATGGAATAAAAGTTGTTTTCTCTTTTTTTCCTCGTAGTACTCATGAGACAGTTTGCCAACGCAATTCTTAACAGTGTTCACCATCTCTACAATTTCGCCCTCCGTCTCCCCTCTTTCACGTAGAATTTCTAGTCTATTATTAAGAAGACGAAACTCATGGTTGTACGGAAGACCAATTTCAACGAGAGTAACGCCCTCTGCCAAATAGTCTGCCACATAGGGATACCGTTCTATTATATCCTGTGTCTCTAAATAATTTCTGAACTGAAGTATAAATATTTCAGCACTTGTGTGCGTTATATAACGCTTTATTTCGTTTACTAGTCTCCGTCGCCTAGTTTCCATCTCTGGCACTTGTTGCAGAGAGTGGTACTGATATTCTTTTTCGACTATAACAGGATTACACTCTAAACACAAATCAGAGAAGAGAACGCTTGTATCGCTTTGAATAAAAGGTCTAAAGCGTTCTCTTAACTCCATCTCTTTCTCTGTCATACACTGGGCGATGGAGGCCACTCTCTCCTCCATTGCACCTGTAACTTTTTTTAACTTTGCATTATTTACATCGGGTTGAGATAGAACCCAGCGATACTGTTTATACGACTTTCTGAAATGGGGGTCTGCCAGAGGATCGATATGGATCAAGTGAATCCCACAGTAGCGATCCGAAAGAAAGGGGAATTTTTCCTCTAAACGTTGCCGTTCAATATAATGGGCAGCTTTTGCCTTTCTTACCATCGAGTTAATTTGCAGTAGGCGCAAGTGCAACTTATTTTCATAAAACTTTATACGTTGAGTATTACGGTTCGGACGAAGCAATTCCTGTTCTCGTAACTGACTCCATTGAAGAAAGATCTCATCCTGAGAATGTGGCAAATCTTCTAGACAAACGTCATCGAGGTCCACCTCCGTCATACCAAAATAGAATTTGGTTAATTTTGACACATCACCGCGAGCCTTTTTCAGCGAGTAGGCTAGCGCTTCCACATCCCTCTCCGTCATTTCCTTCATTCTAAAGTGGCTACTGGATGACCACGGGGCTAACACGTCCTCCAGCAGCGCGTCGCGGGCGCTATTGTCCTCTATACCGGGAAACCGACTTGTTAAATACGATCGCTCTCGCTGATGGTACGACCGCACGGTGTGACTTCTCTCCCAAATTGAATTGCACAGTGTCTTTAGTTTATAGTGAACAGAATAAGAGTTCACGTCAAGCTGTGGATTTTCCTGTAACGCATAAAATATCTGTAGCAGATCCCGAAGATAAAAATCTGTGCTAAAGTATTTTGTGGGGATGGCGAAACGGCGGCTCGAGGACAGCCAAGGGGCGAGTGCGCTTCTCCAAGAGTGGGTCTCCTCTTCAAGATCCTCCACTCGTCTGGCGATCGCCGCATTAGCCTCGGAGCACTCCGCAATCCACAACGACTCTGCAATTTTTCCCCGTTTTGCGTACACCCCTTCTTTGTGCCGCACTAGTTCAGAGAACATCTTATCTTCTTGTAGGTACTCCCACGGCAACGGTAACATGAAGTTTACTACGCCGTCGAATTGGTCCATAAACTGCTCTTCCAGAATTCTAGAGTATTCTCGTTCTACTCTCCGTTGTTCGGCCAAGTGTTCGACAAGAAGATGAATTTCTCGCCGCAAGCGCCTCTGTTCTTCATCCGAGGAGGCTAACTGAAGGTTTGCGGAGAGATTTGAGAAGGTGTAATTATCTAACAAATTTAAACTTTCTACATAAACCCCATTGACAGTACTGGGAAGAAAAGGAAATCGGCGAAGGGTGGAGCTCTCGGACTGGAGAGATCTAAACAGCTCACCAGCTCTGTCCTTTAGCTCTCGTTGCAACTCCATTGCCGCCTCACTCGAAGGAGGTTCACGGGCAAGCTGTCGAGCTAGTATAACGAAGCTCTCGTCCGCCAGGGGGTTCATATCATCCCACGGGTAGTGTTCACAACCGTATCTCAGAAATGGATACCGCCTCAAGATGCCGTAAAGTTTTCGTCCCTTGCGTCGATCCAGAAGTGTTTGAACATTTCTGAGGTAGGATTGGTAATCGCTATCCTCAGGAGTAACTCCCGCTGCATCAAAAATGCGTCCTGCCTCCACCAACGTTTTCTCTGCCGCGTCCAGGTCGTTCAATTCAATCTCAATGGTACCCCTGTTGTTAAGCACTACCGCGTAAATTTTACTTTGAGCCCCATGGTACTCCCTCGCGCACGCTGAAGCTTCTTCGCATAAAGCTAGGCACTCGTTACTGTAACGAATTAAATCCCAAGAGCGATACACGTGAGCTGTATCCATCAATAGAATAGGTAGATTCATGGTATGGTTGGGTTTTTGTTTGGAGAGCTTAATGGCGTTTAAGAGCACATTCACGGCATACTCGAAATGGCCCTCGTACTCTAATTGCAGGCCGAGATCCCAAAGATACTGAATGAAAAAGTCAGACGCCCACCCAATATTGCAGAGTTTTAGGGAATCCTTCACCAACTGGAATGTGTCGACCGAACAGGAGGGTAGAAGTTTCTTACACTGTAATAGACCAATGTACGGTTGTAAGTGAAGCCACGCCCCATGTTCACTTTGCAAGTAAAGCGGGAGCCGTTCTAGCGCAACGTAAAAGTGCTCCACTGCCTCTTCTATACACGACCGAAGAAGAGCAGGGTCACTGCTCAAACCCCTGCAAACCTCAAGAAGCCAAAAGCCGTACTCGATCCTTCGACGTGCCTGGGTTTTTTTGCAGGTCAAAACATCAATAAATTGTACAATTTTTACAAATAGGTTTCTACCTTCTTCAATTTGTTTCTGCTGACGTGTGCGAAAACAAACATTGACAACATGTTGTTGAATCAACCAGAACGTTATCTCTTCTAGACCCGATCGTGTACTGAATACCTGTGCCGTGTGTCGCACCAGGTCCAACGCATCGGAGAACTTGCCTTGCCAGCACGCCACTTTCCAGCAGAGGGGAAGACAAAAAGCGTACCAGTGAGAATCCTCAGTCCGCACTCTTCGGTAAATCATTGCCACCTG
The DNA here is from genome assembly GCA_019695575.1 of Angomonas ambiguus. NCBI lineage: Eukaryota > Euglenozoa > Kinetoplastea > Trypanosomatida > Trypanosomatidae > Angomonas > Angomonas ambiguus. Next base: position 51,986 of record JADNSB010000107.1, on the reverse strand, counting down.
TTCCGCCTCCACGGGGTCCACCAGCTTCGGGATCACACTAGCCGCGAAGAGAGTCTTCCAGACCACAGAGCCATCCTCGCCTTTACGACTAACGCCTAAAAGAACCCCAACACGTTCTGTCACAGCCGATTTCCACTCCATCCGCCTTTCGGTAAAAATATCCAGAAGATCACGGTCTTCGTCGGTAATTCCGTATTTTCGGCCTATTTTTTCAACAAAGATGGAGTGGTACCTCTTCACATCTGCAAAAGCTGAACCCAGGTGTTTGGATAGTGTTTTGGATAGTAACACTTCATCGTAGGCAATTCTCTTACCCTGGACTTCGGTATATATCTCCTGCTTTATAGTTCTACTGAACATTTCGACACCAATTAAGGTAAGCATAGCGTCCAGTTCAGTAACGCTGAACCTATACGATTCCTGCAGTCTTCGGTACACCTGTTTTAAGAGACACAGATTAACACCGTAGTGGTGAAGTGCACTGCACAGTAAGACGAGTTTTTGTGAAAACCGTTTCGAGCTGGTACCTAGCTGGATCAAGGCATCTTGCACGGTATACGCCTCTAGTACCTCCAGGGTGTTGGAGGGGCCCTCTGTTACCTGAGAGCAAAGTCGAAGCATTTCCTGTCGCTTCATGATGGTGTCCCCCGGGAACAGAGGGGTGAGGGTGGCGTTGGAATTGGTGACATAATTACGACCGTCCAGCCCTTCATACACCTCCATCGTCTCGTCGGGGTAGGGAATGTGAAGCGCATTGGCGATAAAAATAAGTTCCGCGGCCACCTCAGGGTCCTCCGTGGAGTTGGTCCCAAACAAACGCACGGGTTGGCGAGACATTGGCACTAGGGCCTGTGCTAATATAGGCATACCACGGTAGAAAAACATAACGGAGAGAGGAACTGAAATCAGTCTACTGTTACTCTGTAAAACTCCTCGTAAAGAACTAATGTAATTTCGCCCTGACTGACTGTCTGGTAGGACGCGGAAAAAAATATTTTTGACCCGGAAACACTGTACAAAGTGGGGCAGTTCCTTTGGTCCATTGTCGTCTAAACGGACAATCTGCTCCACCGTCTTTCGGGCTTCAGTTGAAAACTCCCTTTCGATATCGTATAATTTTTTCTTCCTATCCTCCGCATTAGCCCTTGTACTGTCGTCCGCCTCCCACGCTAACTGGAACTCCGCGTTCCAGTCCCGTCCCGTCGGGGTAATATCGGCGCAGGACGAAAGATAGGGTCTGGGGGCGGTTTGCTGGATACGAAAGGCTGGCTGCTTGCAGATTAAAAGACGATTCTCATCGGTCCAGCGGCTTGAGCTAGAGGAGCGTGCGTTGATCCGCGGAGTACTACTCGCCCTTTCCTTGTACACCGCTGTGGGTCTGCGAGGTGCCGCACTGGAGGGACGAGGAATCATGCAACACGGATCCTGTCAAGTATAAAAAATAAAAATAAAAAATGGCGTGCAGTGGTGTGTGCAAAAAATTAACGGTTACAATGTGAAATAGTACAGTTTTCAGAATTACAAATGAAAAAAAAAAAGTGATATATTATATTTCCTTTCTTACAATTAAATTACTTCTACGTGGATAAACACTAAAAAAAAAAAGGTTGACTCTGTTATGGATTGTGATATGGTTGAAGTTGTTGTTTTCCCTATGACCTAAAATACTTGAAGAACTAGAGTAAGAAAGATGAAAAAAAAAAGAAATAGAGAAGAAAAATAAGGGGGGGAAGTGTAACTACATGATTAGCCGGATCCGGTATCATAACGCATTCATAGATTCTTTTTTTTTTTTCCTCTTGAGACAGAAAGGTGCACCCCCAGGTAATGCATCCCTTAATTCCTTCCTTCCAATTCAATACAGTTTGTAAAACAAGGTGAGGGAACAAGACAAAGAAGGATGGCAAAAAAAAAAGACAGGTAATAAACGATGAATATCCTTTTTGCTTGTTAGTTTAGGAGTCTAGAATGAACTATAGAACCATACACGACTAACTTTGTAAAACGGATAGTGTCTGGCAGTAATCACTATATTTGGCGGGGTCCCAAGAGGCGTATACTTTGTAAGTGTCCTGTAATAGTGCCTCGTGATCTAGTTGAGAGTCCACCACCTGCTTCCCTATGCGCACCGCAGTCGACAGCAGATTTGCAGCTTCCTCAAAGTGGCGACCGACGGCTAATTCCATTCCAAGTTCCCATAAGTATTCTACAAAGAAGTCCGCTGGGGCTACAATCTTGGAAAGGTACACAGCATCGGAAACTAGCGACTGAAGAGGCGAGGAATAGGGCAAACTTCGTCCCGGGGGTTTGTCGGCAACGCAGCTGCCCCAAGCTCGGTTGAATAAATAACCAAGCCCCGTAAGAGCTTCGGAGATACAAGGGTAGTAACTTTTCCCGCGGTTTGATAGTGGTACAGCGCCTCTCCGCTAAACTAGGAACACTTCGCGTGGATCCGAGAAGCCATCCTCCCACCTCAATGTGGAACTTTGCTCTAGTGGTGTTACAGACCCGACCCTCCAGGCCCCTTAGCATGGACACTAAAACAGCAGACCCTTCTTGTATATTGGCGATGGTGGGGACACTGAAGAGGAGTTTGCAGAGTAGTCTTTGATTCTGCAAGCACCGTGGCGAGGACGGGCCATACGTCTTTTCCAACACCTTTACGGATTCACGAGCTATCGCCAACGCTTCCTCATGCCGTCCCTGCCACACAGCGGCGCGGGCGAGAAGAGGTTGCACCCATGTAAGGTGGTGGGCGAGGCTGGTCTGAAAAGACAAGTACACGGGAGCGGTGGAGAGAATCATTTTGGGGTCACACAGACGCGGTGTAATCCTTCCCGCTATAAGAGGGACCCAAAACACACTCTTCTTTCCTCCGGTCGAACTGCTTGCGTTACCTCCATTAGGGGTGGACTCCCCTGTAGACGGTACTGCCGCACGAGCCCCCACGAGGAGGGAAACTCGCTCGACAATGGCACTTCGAGAGTATTCCCTCGCATCAAAGAGGGCACTGATTAGTTCCTCATCCTCACCGTTTACGTTGGCGACAGCAAACTTCTTCATTACCAGGGGGATGAAGGCTTCTTGTTCGTTAGAGTCCAGTCCGTCCTTCAGGTTAAGAGCGAAACACTTACTGAGAGCGATATCATCCATACCAAGGCGCTTGGATTGTGCTTCGAGGTAAAACTCCTGCTTAATCGTACGTGACATCATTTCAATAGCTATACATGTCTTCCACTCGTTCCATTCTTCGTTGGAGTCGCCGTAGTAGCCACGGAAGGCTTCAAAAACGCCCTTTAAAAGACACAGATTAATGCCGTGAAAGTGTAAAGTATCACACAATAGCTTCTGACGTTGTGCTGGGGGCACCGTCAAGACTTCTCCCAGAGCGCGAATCACCGATTCATTTTGAAGGACACTCAAAGTGTCTTCACACGTGGCGGTAACACATGTGCACTGGGCAAGCATCTCTGGGCGCTTCAGTGGTCCGTACAAGAGGGAGGCATCATCGAGAGCGATGTTGGTTACATTCGTCTCCGTAACGTATTGCCTTCCATCTAGGCTTTGGTACACCTCCGCAATTACATAGTCTGGGAGAGGGGTATTGAGTGCCTCGGAGATGAACTCTATTTCTGCCGCAATTTCTTCATTTCGGCCCGAGACACCCTCGCCGTAAAGTTTCTCCGGCTCCTTTGCGAGAGGTACCAGAGCCATGGCCAGCACTGGTGTGCCCTTGTAGACAAAGAAGGAACTCAGAGGGACGGTGAGAATGTTACTGCGACTCTGAAGAACGCCCCTAAGGGAGGCAACGTAATGCCGACCCGTCCGGTTGTCTGGAAGTATACGGTAAAAGATGTTTTTATCCCTGTAGCAAAGGAGCTGCTTGGGTATCTGCCGTGGAGCTCCCTTCTCCATAGAGACCAGACGCATTACGCCTTGGACTGCCTCGGATTCAAATGCCTTCTCCACACGGTACAACTCTCGTTGCCTAGATCGTGCGAACTCGACCGTACTGTCGTCCATCTCCCAGGCGAGCTGAAACGTCTCATTCCAGTTAAAAAAGGCGCTGGAGAAACTCCCACAACACTCGACGTAAACTCTATCCATGAAACTGAAGTACAATGAAAGTTAAACTATAAATAAAAATGAACAGGAAAGTATAGCCACAGAAATTTTTCAAAGAATGCTAGGCAGAAATATAAATTAATTAATATGATAATAAATAAATAAAAACTATGATACTGCTACTTACGATTTTTGTTTTCATAGTAGAAAATAAAAAAAAAAGAAAAAGAGAGAAAAGAGGAAAAAGGGGGGTAAACAGGTTTCAGTAGGGAACTAATGGATAACGAACCCACAGAAATGGACCAAAAATAAATTCTATAGCGAGTACGGAAAATAGAAAAGCAAAAGCGGTTTATGGGCTCTTCTTATGTAAAGGCACACACACACACACACACGCACACAAAGAAAGACAGAGATACTTTTTTTCTTTTTTTTTTCTTTTTATCGTCAAGTCTATCCTTTCCGGAAGCAATACCGTTTTTCACTCTATATCTACACCTCATCGTCGTCATCGTCGGATTGGACCTCAGGACCGAACGTAAACAACCGAAAGGCCGCCTCCTCTGCTGCCATGATTTTCTCACGTTTTCTCTCTTCATCCAGAAATAGCGCCCGCTCATCCCCATATTGTTTTTTGGGTTTGTTAGTGTTGTTGAGTTTCCTTCCAATATACTTTCCCATGCGATTCTTTGAGCCTTGAAAGTTGGCTAGAATGACACGTCGCCATGTTTTCTCCTCCACTTCCAGAAGCCCAAAAATAAAACGAGTACGCGCGGCATCGTACTTGCATCGAGTGACGGACTCAATAAACTCGAGTTGATACAGTTTTAAACGACTGCGGTCCTCGTGCCACTGGGATATAATATCTCTTCTACCGATGCGGTACGCTTTGGTGTAAAAGCTTATCACTTCGCTGTGAAGGAGATTAGAAAAGAAATTCATCATTTCTTTTTTTACAGCAAGGGCGTAATCCTCCAAACATGCCAGTGCACTCCTAATCTTCTCGTTATAAATTTGCATCCGCCGACCGTACGTCCGTCGGAACAACTCCCGAACCATCGCCTCATTCCGCATTCGGTGCTGTCGACGCATGAGCTGATACCGCTCCTCCGTTTCTGCGTCGGCGAGATACACCCTAGCGGTAGACTCGACAACAATCAGTCGGTTAAACCGTCGATTAAACTGGGCTAGTTCAAGTGCCTTGTACTCCTCCGGTTTGTTTCGCTTCAACTCTTCCTTCTGTAGTCTTCTTTCCTTCCATCGGCGTACTGCTCGTCGGATAATCTCAATAGCCCTTTCCTTCATGCGTATCTTCAACGCACGGTAGTGCTTTCGCCAGACTTGCATGTCTGGTCCGTACGGGGCCTCGGCGTTCAGAATAGTATAAGCCTGAGTAAGGGACTTTCGAGCATTGGGTAAATCATTCATTGCGGTGAGCAAAGTACCAAAACGAGTAAGCAGCACCCCAAGTGCTTTACTTTTATCCCTGTGGACTTTGATGAGATGTATGCAGGTGGAAAGATACAGTTTTGACTGTCTATGACGCTCACTCAAATCATTGGAAGTCTGTGCTTCACTCGCCCTAGTCAGTTCCTCAATTACGTCATCCATATACTCCGGTGGTTGGAGCTTTGCGCGCTTGTATCGCAACTCTGTGAGTACCTCAGCGCTTGCATAATCCTCAAACGTCTTATGGTAACGAATAAAAAGTTCAAATGTGGCGAATAAAGAGGGGGTCGGCTCACCTAGTGTTAGTGCACTGTGTACCATGGAAATCACTGTGGGGTCCATACGCTTCCCACTTAACGTGCTTACCTGTAAGAGACACACTGCACACTCCAGGGTTATAAAGGAGGCAAAATAGGCATGAAGTCTTGTCTTTTTCAGCAGACTAAAAACAGTATTCAAACAGCTAAGTGCCTCCTTGTATTCCTCGGCCTGAAGCGCCACCCGTGCCACATGATAAGAGCCTAGTACGCCTGGAAGCATTAGGTTAGATTCCTCCATTTCCTCTAGCATTTGGAAAACCGGCTTAAACTCTGTCCCACTTCCCAAAGAAGCGGTCAAGCGGATATAACGGAGAAGGGTTTCGAATATAATTACAGGAGCCCTTCCGCTCAGAGCCAACACAGAACTTTCGAGTTGTTCTATCGCGGCTTTCGGTTTATCGGCCATGCAGAACTGTATCGCCGAGTAAAACGGGGAGTAGGGGAGTTCGTCGATAGGAGGGCCCTCGTATTTAGCGGTGTGGGGGTCTACTAGCAGACCGAGGGCATTCGTTACATAACAAAGGCCTTCAGCGCCACGGATAATCTCCACCCCCACTAATTTCCGATCCAATTGCGTTTTCTTTAAGTGTTTTAGGAGCTCCGCAATTAGGTCGAGTGTATTTTCGTTACACTGTGGACCCTGGCGACCATCGGAGGTTAGAATAAATTCTGGTTGTCGTCGTAAAGGTAGCAAAGCCTCCGCCATATAGCTGCATCTTTTGCTTCCAGTAATAGTGGTTAACGGGGCAGTGACAGTGGAGAGCAACTCTGACCTTATGTGTTTGTATAGATCGTTTTGCAGGTTCGGTAAAAAGGCATTGGGCGCGATACGGCTAAACAGAATATTGCCCGCCAGAAAAGAGTTCTCACACCCAGGAACTTTTCGGTACCTTAGCTGATGCGTCTCGTACAACCCCACCATCTCCTCCGCCTTTTCTTGAAATTTCTTCTCCACGTGCTCCATCTCCTCCACCGTTTTCTTGGATTCGGTACTGTTCATCCATAACCCAAACATTCGATACCGCTGAAAGTCGCCATTCCAGTCCCATGACATTTTGTCGAACATCATGGACGCCGCAAGAAGAGGTTTCGAGGCACTTAGTAAATCATACATTTGTTGTCTTCTCTCGATCGTCTCGATATTTCCGAATCCGTAGAAGAGACCATTAAACGCCCTACGGATCGTATAAGCCCTTCCCACGCGCTGGATCAGCAATGCACTCCCCTCCCTCGCCCCTTTCAAAAGAAGGCTGTGAGAATACTCTCGCCACACTTTTTGGATCAATAAAACTGCTATATTTTTAAATTTCTTTTGTAGTTTTTCCTGCAATTCAGGAATACGTATCAGTGCTGGGTGATCTTTAGGGATGCGAGCCGCGTAGCGCGGAGGGAGCTTTTGGATCTGATGAAGACGACAAGACGCCGCCGTGTACATTTCCCTCTCAATAAAGACCACCACAATATTCTCAATGATGCTAAGATGCATAGGAGAATAGCGTCCAAACACTGACAGCACAATGTCCTCTGCACGGTGAAGAAGACAACTACACAACACACCGAAAGAATGCACATTCCAGTGAAAGTACACAAAACTTAACTTGTTTAAAATTTCTGCCACTGGGGCGGAAACTTCCCCAAAGATGTGCTCCACCGAACTTAAACAGTCTGTCAAGCGAATAGAGGCGTGATGATACATTCCCTTTTGGTAAAACAAAGAGCCAAAAAGTTCATTGATGCGAGATGCCAGTAGAGAGTGTCGTTTCCGATCCCGCTCCGACTCCCATCGGTTATCAATACGGACAAGATCTGGCTCCTCCGTTCGATTCGCCGCAATTTCCACAAACAAGAGCATAAGTTCTTCTTTTAAATTGATGGTTTGCGTGATTTGCTTACGATCAAATTTCTCGATAGAAGCGAGGGCCTCTTCAGCACACCATTCTGCCCCTGAAAAATCCTTCAAAAAGCAACGCACGAGCCCCTCATAGAACAGTGTTCTAACCTGTCCGAGAAGGTAAAATGGATAGACAGGTAGTTGTGCCCTACCGACGTGTGAGGTGAGTGTATAGGCGGAAACACTTTCCATCACCATTCTAGACTTCTCTACTAGCCGTAACGCTTCAGAAGAATCCTTCACGCGAGCGCTGATCAACGCGGCCAGGGTCCAAAAATGGGCATTTACAAACTGACTCGGCGAGAGTTTAGAGCGCTCCTCCACTAGTTTCTTTGCCACCTTCCACGCACTATGTAATCGATCGGAAAGACAGTAGTACTCCATTTCATGGGGCAGCCCGACTAGGACACGCATCCGCGGAGAAAGCGTATTCGTCACCGTCGAGATGCGATGAAAGGTGTCGGTGTAGAGTGAGGTAAAGTAGGAAGAATAATTGTGGGACGAGGGACGGACCAAGAGGTGGTTAACCTGCCCGCGGACTAGCTGGAGACCGCTTAGTTGAGTTAGTCTTTGGGTAATGGACTCCTTTTTCCGTTCCACCACATGCTCTAAATGAGCGATAAATGCCTTCGAGGGGGTATTTCGGTCGAAAATGAACCGCTCCTCCATAAAAGGTAAGAGACTGCTCACACAGTCCTTGGAGGAGGAACAAACCAGAATCCCTACAGTACGATTCAGACACACATTAATACTCTGAATGTTAAATCGAACACATTTCAATCGGGCCTCTTGATATAATATATCCCGCAGAGAGCGGCATATCATCTCAATACAGACCGTATCCATTACGAAGGTAGTGTTTTCCTCTGGGTCATCCCTATCCGCTGAAAGTAGTCGGTGGGCCACCAAGCCTAGAAGACAGACATTTAAGTGGTGTTCATGTAAAATATCGATTAGCTTTTCGAAGCACTTTTCTTTTTGCTCAGTCGTGATGGCCTGAAGATAGTAAGGAAGGGAAGCAATTCGCTTTTTGTAGGCTCCAAACGGAGGAGGGTAGTAAGCATTGACGCTGTGTCTAAAAAGAAGGTCTTGCCAGCGACGGAGTGGCACCGCACAGTCGGCGCTATTGCGCAAAGGAGGGAGAATGCCAATGGCGTTCAGGATGTAGTACTTGGCGTCGAGGCTTCGATACACTTCCAAGCCCGAAATATTAGCAAACTTTTCCGACGTGCTAAGGTTCAGATTAAGTGAATCCACAAGAAACTGAAGATACTCCCGCAGGGGGATATCACACACCACATCCGACGTGCCGTCCCCGCGGTATATGGGTCGGGCATCCTGAGGCAAAGGAACAAGCGCCTGTACCGATATGCTAGCATTAAAGTACCGGAAAGTGGCTGTCAGTGGGAAAAGGAGATGGGGTACACGAGCCAAGAACAACGCATTGAAGCACCTTTGCATGTTCATACCCAGCTTGGCGTCGCGCCACATGCGAAAAACAATATTCCCGACTCGAATACACCCATCGGGCGACCTGGCCACCGCATCTTGGACCTTGGATGACTCATTAAAATAGACTTCTACCAGTTTCTTCGCAAACTCTTCAAATTCCTCCAGAAATCGCTTCAGTTTTCCCTGGTGGTTTCCCCCCAAGCTGCTGTACAGAATATGCTCCGACCAAAGTACCTGAAACTCCTCGTTCCAATCTCGGGAGCTGTCGTCGAGGGCATCCCCGCAATACTGCTTAAAGGGAAAATGCGACTTGACATGATTAAGAGGTAAACGTTGTTGTTGACGTAGAGAAATAAATTCATCGGTTTCCCTCTTTAGCAACCCGGAAGGGCTTAATTTTTTGGGCAGAACAATATTCTCCGTGTAAGACGTCAGACGTGGGGGGTCTGGTTTTAGGGTTTCACGCGGTGGGGCTGAACGAGTTGCCCTCTTTACAGAAGTGGATTCCTTACTTTCACTTCTCCCGTGAGTGTTAACGATAGGGGGAATGTCTAGAGGACTATTGGAAGCGTTTTTCTCTGGTGCTGGCTTCGCAGTTAAGTTCATGTGCATGGTTGTGCTTTCCTCTTCCTTCCCTTTCCCCAAAGTACTCCCGTCACGTATTCCCTGTTTATCGACGGGGGGTGGAGCGAAGAAAACAACTGGTTGGTATACTGGATTTTTATCCGATGCCCCCCTCGCGGAAGAAGCGTCCGCAAACATGTCAGACCACTCTTTAGTGGAGTTTCTCCCCCTCAGTTTCAGTGACTCGGATCCTCTTCCACCGGTGGGTGAGACATTCGTGTCGGACTTATCTCGTTTCACTAAACCGAAAAGATTGGGAGGTGGTGGTGCGACTCCGTGGTACCCGGGAGGGCTCCCACCAGCACCCGAACCGCTACTACTGGACGCGGACAGCTCTAACCCACCGCTCTTTGGCCTTTTCTCCGCCGTGGATCCGTTCATTTCTGGCTTGGGGGCGCTGAAGAAAGACGGAGGTGGTGGTGTTTTAGTTCCTTTTCTAATATACGCCTCATCTGACATTGCAGGGCAAGTTTCACTATAAAGGTAAGAGAGAATAAAAGTGCATAGAAACAAGAAGTGCGTAAGTTGTAAAGGTGAACAGTTAACAAGGGGAACTAAAAAAAAAAAGAACGGATTCAGATTCATGTGTACAACTTCGGAGAGTGATAGCCGTGGGCGTTAAAACTGAAGGGAAAGCAAGTCGTCATAATCTTTATTATTGTCTTCTCTCTCCCTCTTCCTGTCTTTATTGGCGATTCGTTCCTGTTCTTTAAGAATTTGAATGCGTATGTCATCCCGTTGAAGTAATTGTTCGCGTTGCTCCTCCTCACTAACACCCATTTTTACGCGAGAGAGAGCAGTCTCAAGTAAACTAGTACCATCATTCAGACGTCTTCGCTTTTGTTCCTTCTGACCCCCGCGCCTTGCCTTTTTCTCCCCTTTACGAATGATTTGAGGAACGGGTAATGCCTGGGTATCGTGGATATCCACTTTCCCTTCGCTCAACAGTCTCGCAAAGGCGTCTTTTACAAGGTTGAACTGCGTCGTACCAAGTGAACCGTCACTGGAGCCTCCCGCCGCATCCGTCTTTAGTGTCAACAGTGCCTTCTTGGAAAGAATGGAAAGACCCTTCTTGGCGGAGTGAAGCAGTCCTTGGAGTACTTCATCGTTGTCATCTATAAAAAATTGACGGAAAAGTGGAGACTCTATCAGAAAGCCGCCGTGCAACTGTGACGAAAGAGTGCTCCATGTAGTGGAGCTGGCGTAGTCCTCACTCCCCAAGTGCCTCAGCGCGCTATCCGTGAGGCGGCATAAAGGTCCGACTCCTCCCGCTTTACTGATCAAGTTGGTGGTCACTTCCAGTCCTAGCAGTGCCTCCGTGTTGGGCAGCGCTGGCATTCCTATTGCTAACCAAATGGGGGGGTAATAGCGTGCAAAATGAAAAAAAAAAGAGGGCAAGTATGAATGCAAAAAAAGAAAACAATTGTTACTCTAAAGTCGAGATACAGCATAGACGAACACGTACACACACGCACACAAACACAATGAAAAGAGAAAAGAAAAACTTTATGAGTGTTAATATTAATTACGTAAACGTTTAATCGGGTTTTTTTTATGGGTGTCTTTTCGAGACGCTAACAAATTCTTGAGCTCTGCCGCTAAATAATTAATCTCTTCCTGAATTTTTTCCTTTTCCCCCTTCAACATGAAATCGGACGTCGATGGTGATAAAAGGTGGCTACGAGGAGTCTCGGTGAGGCAAACCGGCCTCACCCAAGAAAACGGCTCGCTCTGGTGTGTAAAGGTGGGATCCAACACAAAGTCACCCAGAACGTCCTCCTGCACCTTCTCTTCGCTCGCGTGCCACTCCCCAGGGGAAGCCAGAGTAGGCCATGTCACTACCCCGAAACACACTGGTGCGCCGTGTTCTGCACTAAACTTGGCTAGGGTGGCCTCAATCCTCCCACTGTCGCTTGCACAAGACACGGAGTGGATGAACTGGTCCTCTGGTAGGCAGCGCATCCCTTCCCCACCCGCATCCACTAAACGAAGGGGTCGTACGTCTTTATCCGCGACACCGGGGAAGGAGGGAATACTATTTCCTGTCGTGTGGGGAAAGAACACTACGGCGCATTGAGTGCCGCCAATAACGGCAAAGGTCTCATTAAATGATAGCGAGAAGCACCGACATGGGAACCCACACGACACACGAAACAGGAGAGATTGATTTCCTCCAATTTCTTGTATGGCAAAGTTCCCATCTACACTTAACGAGGCAAAGCTATTACCGTCACTGAAACAGTGCACCTCTATGGCTGGCAACGTGTAATGTGTGAAACGGGAAAAGGTGGCAGATGGATTACGATGTTGAACCTTTCTTTTCCCACCATTCGCGGTGTTGTTGTTTTCCAACGTAACTCTAAAAAAATGCTCCAGATACACAGCACAGCATGCACCGTCATGACCCCCAGTAACGGCAAAGAACGTGGAACTAATATCGATGCTATTGATAGGGCCATAGTGAAGGGTGTACGTGTGAAGTAGTCGAAAGTGGAAACCAACGTCCTTCTCTTTTACCTGTATCCTCTCATACAGCGAAAGAGCGCCATCCTCGTCGCCTACTAGTAAAAGTTTGCCATCTTGTAAAGTCTGGTAGCACTTGACCTTTACGTTCGCCTTTTTGATCCTAGATAAGGTGATCATGGCTGAGGAGAGAAAAGAACAAAAGAGAAAAGTGAGAAAGATAAAAACATATTCATACGCCAACCAGGGGGAAAAAAAATTGCCTAGTCCACAAACGTTAGGACACCTCTACCAAAACCCTTCTGTTGTTATTATCATTTTTTTTTTTTTTATCTCCTTTAAAAGAAATAAAAATATACGTAAATAAAAGGAAAAAAAATGAGAATTTGTGTAATGACTTTATCAATCCGAAGAATATAATCCTAGAGTAAAAAAAAGTTTGGTTCAATAGCATCCTACTGGGAATTCATGTTCATCAGCATATTAGCACCGCCAGGGATGAACGTCACATTAGACATGGAAGACAACTTCTCCGACACATCCACCGCTGCCTCAATGCGACGGAGTTCAAGGAGACCGCCACCACTCTTCTGAATCGCCTCAGAGATCAGTCTGGCGGACTCCGCCTCACCCTCCGCTCGCACCACAGCCGCCTGACGCTTTTGTTCATTCTCTAGAACAATATAGCGGTAACGCTCGGCCTCCTGCTGAGCCACTTGCTTCTGCTCCACCGCCACCATAAAGTCCTTGCCGAACTGAATATCCACTAGGGAAAGATCCTCCAGTGTCAGACCGAATTGATTGACCTTCTCTTGCATCAGCTGGAAAATGCGCGCCGAAACCACATCACGTTTCTGAATCAGTTCCTCCGCCTTATACTCGGCAACCACCGCCTTCAATATTTCGTTGCTGACAGAAGGCAAAATTCGCTCGTCGTAGTCCTGCCCAAAGGTACGGTAGATTTGAGGAAGACGGTCCGCCATAGGACGGAACAAGACACGCAGACGGATGTTGACCATCTGCAAATCCTTGGTACCACTCATCGTCTGCAAAGTACGCGGACGTACCCGAATGTTGAACCTCAAAATGTCATCAAGACCAATAATACGGAATTGAAGTCCTTCACTGTAGACAGAACTCTTTAGTCCGTTGATTTTATTATATAGAATGCATGCCTCGCCGGGGTAGACTACGAAGCAGCAGCTGTAGACCCCCAAGCCAGCGGCCAACGTCCCAATAGCAACACGTTGGACTGACTTCAGGAAAGGTGAAGACATTGTAATATGTGATTAAAAAAAAAAAAACTATTCAAAAATAATAATAGAGATGGAGGTAGAAAGGGGAGAAGAGAAATGTCTAAAATAGGAGGCCGTCCATTACTTTCGTCAGTTCTTGGATAGCAAAAAATGAAGGGTAAAATAAAAAAAAAAAAAAGATTAAAGTAAGAGTAATTTAATCGTCATTTATAGATTTGATTAGGTAAAAGTATACTATATCTTATACTTAAAAGTAGTTCAATGAAAGAAAAACAAAAAAGAGCATGTTAGTTCTGAACAGACTTGATGAAACACAACGGGGTTCGGTTAACGGGAGAACCGTGTTGAAATCCCTACATTAGTTTCTACAAAGCGCCGCTACTTTCGTATACAATTTGAGGGATTCATCTTCCACTTCTAAAAACTCCTCCATTTCTTCTGGTGGCACTACACCCATCTTTTGAAGGGAATCGAGAATCTTTGCAATCAGCAGCTCGACGCCGGGTTTCCCGTCATTAACGTCACTGCAGAGAGCAAAGAGAACCGTTTTTCCGAGCACCACTCGCTCCGTTTCGTCTTCAGCCGGCGGTGGGGCTGGAACCTTTTTCCAAAACTCCATCAACGTTTCGCGCAAGTACTCATATTCGGACTCTGACTCGTAGGTCACCTGGTTATAACTACGAATCAACACCGTAGCGGCGTCAAAGTAAGTATCCGCCGTCACGTCCTCCTCATCGGAAGAGTACCGCAGCATTAGCATAAATCGCTCCGGGTACTTGGGTGCATCTTCAATGTATCCCTCTTCATGGGCCACTATCGCTGCGGTGGCGAAACTTTGCATAATTTCCTCATCCGTTAGGTAAAGCCCTACGACCAAAAAACTGTACGCCTCACGTTGGGCGTCCTTTTTGGTAGTCAAACAAGCCTTGTTGATCACCTCCACCCCCACCGCCACCACCAACTCCTCTTCGCTAGCGAACTCGCGGTCGCAGTGGGCGAACTCATCCATCCAGTCGGTGATAAAGTCGTTGACACGGTGAGAGACCCATTCATCCAGCATGGAATGTACACGAGACTCGAAGGGGATCAGCGGCTCGGTGGAAACTTCGCTTGGCTTTTCCTTCGGGGCGGGCGCATTGGTGGTCGGTGCACTGGTGGGGCTCGCCGAGTGAGTGGCGAGGTCCTGCCAGGACTTTAGCCCCTCTGTTCGCTTCGCCGTGGTGACGGCCGGTTTATTCTTTTTACGATCCGTCTTCTTGGGCTTCTTCTCCTTGGGCACTTTCGTCCCCCAAGCCGTCTTACGAAGATCAATAAGGTTCATGATTTGAAACACAATGCGCTTCGAATAAGGACAGGACTTTGACTTGATTAAATTCTGGAAAATGGTGAAGTAGCGGTCCACCTCCCCCTTTTTTTCAGAGTCCAGCTTCTCCCCGACGGTGGTGAATAACTCACTGAGGAGTTCAATGTTCTCCTCCAGGGGGAACCCACCGTTCTTTGCCGCACTGAGCGCCACCTCGGTAATTTTTAGCGCTGTCACGTGGGTGAGGGTGTTATTGAGGTATAGTTCACCAACAAACCGCATATTGGCCCTCTTGCGACGAATAAAGTTGGACCGGTATGTGTCCACCAACTCTGCGTCCTTCAACTCCTCCTTGGTGATGCCTTTGATTTCCTCTGGAATAAAACGAAACTCTTTAAACTCCTTCTGTGTGTACTCCACGATAGCATCCCGAAGCGAGGAGCGAGATTTTTCCCCCGGTTTATCCGACTGTTTGCCATGCACCTCATTCATTTCAAAAAAGGCGAGCTGGCGACACAGAGAAGCATACAGACGGCTGTTCTCTGGTTCATTGAGCGCCTTTTCAAAAATCATAGACACCACAAGAGAGACGGTGTCCGGGGAATCAAATATCTCCTTTACTCGTAAAGCGTCCAGAATAATATGAGCATTACTGGCGCTGATTTTATTCAGGTTACTTCGCACCAGTCGTGTCACCCATTCCTCAGCGGTTTTAGCGGTGCCCTTCGCCACCCACGCGTTGGGGTTCTTCTTCTTCACGAATTTGGCTTGAGAGGCTTTCCGACGCTTCACCACTTCCTCGAGGGAGAAGCCCGGGTAGGGCAGCTGCGTGTAGATATCTCTCACACTTCTGATTTGTTCAATGGAGTACCGCATTTAGACTGAAAGGGGAAAAAAAAAAAGATATAAAGAAAAATTAAAAAGGTATCGCGCAGTGGGGTGGGATACAGATTAACTTTTAGTTAGTTGGTTTGTTTGTTTTTGGAAAATTAAAGAGAAAAGGGGGGGGGGAAGGGAAAAACAGAAAATAGAGGCTTAAATAACTACAGAAATCTTTTATATTTAGTTAGTTTTTCAATTCAAGAAGCCATGTAACAGTAAATCGAATCTCAAATAGAGTTTAGGTGAGCAATAAAAAAATCTGGAGGATCTCTCCTTCAGAGATTAAGAATAGAATTCAGAAAATCCTCGTCGCTTTGGGTCTTCGTCGATACCGTTACTGCGTCCTCCTTTAACCTCGCAGAATCCCTCTTCACATCGTCGTCTTTCGAAAGCGCTGTGTAGCTCTCCAAAGAACGAAACCGTTTTGGTAAGAAACCAACCTGTCGCCCCCGCTCTGCATCAATACTAATCAAATACCCTTTCAGACGTTTTTTCTTGGAAAAGGAAATAGCCCTCTTCGCCTCCGCTGCTAGACCAAACTGAACAAAGGCATATCTACGACTCTTCCCGGTCTTTGCGTTTCGCACGATCCGGAGAGACGTAACACGTCCGAACTGATTAGCAAAACTTTGTAGTTCACTCTCCACCGTTTCCGAGTGCAGGTTGGACACGATCACAGTCCTGGAAGGGTCGGTTAGTATATTCACATCCGTGTGAGGATTCCTTCTATTCAGCTCTTCGGTGAGCTGTGTCACCCAACGACGACGATTATCTACAAAGAGGAATTCATCCTCCTCCTCTACATTCGCTGAGGTGCTACAAGTGACATCCTTGACAGGGGGTGTCGAAGCTTTCTCCTTCTTCAACAGTTCTCGCGCTAGTCTTAACGCCAACCCACATCCCTCTCCCTTTCTCAGTCGTTCGCTCCTTCGATGTAATCGGCCTAAAGGTTCAGGGGGTGGTCGTGAAGAAAAGAAGTCCCGCTTCCAGGCAGCATGAGCTTCTCTCTTTTCCTGTAATGCTCTTCTTTTTTCCTCTAATGTCTCGGAGTGGAGCATATTAAAAGGCTGTTGAAGTCAAAGATAGATAGATAGAGAGATAGAGAGAGAGAGAGAGAGAGAGAGAGAGAGAGAGAGAGAGAGAGAGAGAGGGAACTCTGTGTTTGCTGACTAATCAAAATGAAAAAGAAAGGGGAAATGTACACGGTTTCACAAACTACTTTATTATCAGCTCTTTATTCTATTTATTTTTGACATATTGGATAGACAGATATGTATATATAAGTAGCAGTGTGTACTCTTGTCACCACACTTGCGGAAGTCTAAAATTACTCTGGAAAATCTATATTGAATCTAAAAACACATGTGCGGGGCCTGAATAATAAAGCGTTGATTGAGGGCACATGTAGCTAAACTTTAATAAAAATAAGTAAAAAAAAAAAATTACTAAACGGAACGCAAAAACAAACTTAACGATGAACAAGGTGTGGCTCGGTCTCTTCAAAATCTTCTGTAATACCAGCAGTTTCCGCGGAGGAGCGAGGAGCGCTACTGCCAATGACTTCGTTACTGTCCACATAACAAAAAAGGGTGCTCAGTGGATTAGAAACCATTTCTTTTCGTTGAAAATACACCCAAAGGGCGCTAGCCCTAAAAATATCCAAGTTGGTGACCCGGCGTAAATCCCCTGGGGTGGCAGAAACTGCCGTCTTTCCTTTCTTTTCACACTTGCGAATAATCTCACTTTTAGACTCTACAAACACAGCGCTCGGTATGCACCACTGTTGGCACAGCTTTGCCTCCTCCTCCATCATACCCTCCAGTGGGGCAATATCCGCCCCCATACCGTTGTCATTCTCCGGTAATCCCACCACCTCATACGACGGCCACTTACCAGATAGTTTCGAAAGTCCAATCACCCACCACTCTACCTCAGTAACCGTGTTACACACAATGTCGAGGTACTTCAGATTACGCTTATGGTCGTGATAGAGAAGACTAAAGGACAGAAACACAGTAGCAGGACCCGCCTCCGCACACCTCGAAAAGAGGGGTGAAGACTGACCAAGAATAATTTGACTAATGTGATTCACGTCGACATAACCTCTGCCCTGGAGATGATCTGTGAGCTGCTTTCGAGGGTCGGTGGAGTCCCAGCAGAGCCGGTAGTGGCCCTCTTTGCCTTTGATGACGTAAAAGAGCTCATGGTGTAACTTACCGTTCTTTCCCACTCTTTGCAGTTTGGACCCCATATCCATAAAAGACAGGATGGTGTCCATTAAGGTGGGGTCGTCAAAAACAGACGTCTTTTTCCTTCCACGGGATCCTTTAGTTTCGGCCATCTCCCTTTCTTTCCTCAGACGCTCATGAGACCAATACTTTTTTCCAGCCAGAGTGTTAACCGGGAGGTTGGAGATACCCTTAATGTTGGCAGGGTCGGGACGTGCAGCACGCATACTGTTCTTCAAGGAAATCATAACGGCATTGCCCGCCATCGCCCAAACAGCATGACGAATCCACTCGTTCATCGTCACGTCTCTCTTCTGATATCGTTTAGGGGGGTCTCTGTGTTGGGAGAGGGCAGCGTTGTCGGAGAGAAGAGAAGCGTAATACGCGTTCAGCTTCGCCTTCTGCAGCAACAGTTTGGCTACCGCGCTGCACCTCTTCCACTCCGCATCCTCTAGTGGTAGCTGATCGTACACCGGTTTAATCAATAATTGGGATTGCCGCGCCTCCTTGTCGGTGTACTGTTCCATGAGGAAGCTCTCCTGCTTGTGCAGTTCCTCCTCCTTTTTCTGCAACTTCCTTAACTCGGAATTCAATTCTTCTTTTTGTTTATTTAGTAAGGGTAGTGGATTGTCCCGTGAACGTACTTCTTGGAGTTTTATCTCGAGACTACGAATTTTCTCCGCATCCTCCCTCTCTGCGCTGCTAGCATTCGATTCAAACACCGCCAGTTCCTTTTCCGTCTCCTTCCGTCTCTCTTTGTAAGATTGTATTTCCAATTTGACACATTCTCTGACCTTTTCCTCCAGAAAACTTTCCTCGTTCTTGCGCTGATGTGAACGGTGTAGGGCCGCACGCCGCAGCTCTTTCGCCGCCTTCAGGATGGCCGCTTCTTTAGCAGCGCTATCTGGGATGTGGATACGTGCCGGGTTAGGTCCGGCGGACGACACCCACGCCCCGTGAAGCTCAGTCGGGGTTACCTCATTCTCCACCATACAAATATGCAAGTCTGCTAGTAATACATCTCGTCGGAGAAGGGAGGCGATGTAGTCCGACTGCAGTTTCACCATTGCTGGGTCCACTTTAGTACTGAGGGTTTGAATCGCTTTCACCTTATCGGCAAAGTACAAGGAGGAGAGGGATTCTTCTACCGTGAGAACCGTTGGACTTACGTTAACAATCAGTGCAATGGTAGCATTCGGTGCCGCGAACGACTCTCGGAGCACAACCGTCAGCTTGCTGTCGCGATAGGGAATGTGCTTCGAGCCCTGATAAAGGGAGTGAACCACGTTACCGAGCGCGGTCAAGGAAGCGTTAATTTTCTTTAGTTGCTCAAAAGACTCTCCGGTGGCTTTGGAGTGCTTGGACTTTTCACTTCCGGCCAGATCGGCAATGGTAAGTTTACTTTGCATGATAGGAAACGCCTTCGATCCTAGGAGAGAGTTGGACGCTTGAGGAAAGAACGACGACGGGAAGGGTTTCATTGCCTTTGTGGGGTCCACAGAGTCGACTTGGTATTTTTCCTTCATCTTCACGCACTCCTCAAAGGTCGAGCCAACACTGCCTTTCTGGGAAGGAAATTGGAACACCTCTAGGGAGAAGATGGCATGGGAACGAGAAGAGGTGTCGTTTGCCTCTGTCGCTCGTTGCACCCGGCGCGATACCGCCAGTTGAAATACGTTGTACACGTCCTGCAAGGATTCTAAAGGAATCACCGTCAAGTTGGGCAGACGGATAATATCTTTAAATATAGTGAGTGGTATGGGTGCCGCCTTATCGCCTTTGGGAAAGAGCAAATCACGGACCTCATCGAGATAAATCTCCACCGCTGAAATACCCAACAAAACGGTTTTGGTTTGACGAACCCTTTCCGCGTAGTGTAGGATTTCCTGTGTAGCACGAAGGAGAATACCGGTGTCCCCTGTAATTCTATCTTCATTCAAAGGGTTACTTTCTATACCTCCAAGGACAGTGTAGGTTTTCCCACTACCGGTTTGTCCATAGGTCAAGATGGAAGAGTTCGATCCATGAAGCACCGCATCCACGGCGTCCACCGCGGCCGCCTCGTACACCTCCTCCTGCCCCGACTCCATGGGAAACACATTGTCAAACTCAAACTGCACACTACGACTATCTTTAGTCAGTTTCCCATCCCACAGACGGATAGTGGAGTCTGATAAAGCCAAACAAGCTTCCTTTTCGTATCGTTCCAACGTTTGTGCGGTGCAGTGTGTGCCCTCTAATTTGGGTCTAACTCGAACTGACACACTAACACGCTTATTCGCATCCATCCTTTGTACGGGGGTTATAGTACCAAGTAAACGGAAAAAATACCACTTGAGAAAAAAAAGGGGAAGTGAAATTTAAAAAAAAAAACGAAAATAAAAACACGAAAAACAAAAGGAGGATACGAAAAGAAACAAAAAAGTTGATAGTAGTCTGTTGTTGTTGTTGTCGTTTTGGGGGATTTTTGAATTGATTGTACAGAATATGAAACGGTAGAAAAAAACAGAGCACGGGATTAAAAAGGAATGGTAATGCCCTCCGTCATGATCCGCTCTATGGTTGGGGTGATTAGCATTCGTAATAGACCCTCCACTTTTTTATCCGCCGCAGGGATCGTACCGAAATTGGTGAAAATACTAAAGTGCTTGACAGGGTCTACAAAACATTGGAGTTTGACGGATTTTTTTGTGACTTTAGCCTTTTTAGATAACAAGCTCGCCAGGGAAACCCCAGTGGTATTATTGTTCTTCTCGTCACGACGTACCCCACTTTGTTCAGGTGGGGCAGGGTTGGGGACAGCCTTGGACGTGTCCAGCAACTCGTGTGCGTCGGGTGGTCGCATGGCACGCCTTCCTCCCGCCCCGAGGAGCACCCCATAGCCAGAGGAGGGGGCCGCTTCCCGGTTGGAAGGCAGGATCACGGTACCCCCTCTACTGGGGTGCTCCACAGGTCGATTGGCACTGATCATCTCTGTGTTCGCCGCCTGTGCGGTGCTCAGAAGAGCCGTGTTACTATTGGATCCACTGACACTTCGGGACTCCCGCAGAACCCCGTCGGTGGACTCCACTTCTTGGAATATCTCCACCGACACCATCCCATCGAGAACTACATTCTTAAGCGTCATTTCGAAGGGGAAGAAAAAGGGAAAGGCTTTATTCGGGTCTGCCTCATCGCCGTTATTAGAGCTAACCGTGTCCAAGTTGATGGAGAGTCCTCGTAGAGTGACTTGAAAGTCACCACTATAGTGGGCGTGCACCATTAGCGCCGTGTGCTCCACAGAGAGGTTTCGAATACCGCTGAGAGTCAACTCTGGTGGCTGATTTCCTAAATGAGGTAAGTCGACGCTGACAGTGCCTCTAATTTGTGAATTTCCCCCACGCGACATTGTTTTTCGAATCGACTTCTCAATAGCCGAACGAATTGCCTCCCTACTTTCTAAACTCCATTCTGTGGGCCACTGGCACTGCAACATTACTTTTTGAGTTTACGCTAACTTTATTGTCCTTCACAGAGGCAGATGGAAAACAAGAAAAAAATAAAATAAAAAAAGAGAGAGAGAGAGGTTAGAACTCTTCACATTCTGTAGAACGTATAAATGTGACGGACATTCACAACGGATAAAAAAAAATGCACTTTAATATTAACGAGATAAACAAAACTGAAATAATAATAATAATGAAAAAAATAATGTAAAAATGGTTAAACCCGCCGTTCTCCCGGTGAACGGCCAAAAGGCACGACACTACCCAGCATACTCCCCACTTGTACCTCTGGAGGCAGTCGTACGTTCTGTCCGAAGCGTCGCAACATTGTATCCCGTGGGCGAAGTTTCCACTCCGTTTGTAATTGTCGTATCCGGTGGGGAGCACTAACGGTAATTTTAGTCTTCTCATCGCGGGTGTTGACAAACTCCACCGTCTCCTCACCATCTTGGGGGACTTCCCCGTTCATCCTAGCGAGTAGCTGACTCGCCCACTCCGCCACCTCTGGAGGGAGGTCGAACCGCTTCTGACAAAAAGCTAAAGCGTGGAGGGTGTCTTGGTTGGCGGGGATGTGCATGAAACGGAACAAATGGTAGACCTCTAAAATAAACGAAACATCACTCGTTCCTCCCTCCGTGTTAGACACGGCAAGTAAAAGTGAATTTAGCATTCGGGTGGTGATGTCCTTTCCGTAGCTCACCAACACCTTTAGGCGACTGAACCCTAACGACACGGCGCCCAGTGAGGCGGCCAGTTCCATGTATTGGTCGTATATCTCAACCGTAAGATCCTTCACGCTACCGGTCTCTTCTAAACGATCGAGCATTGCCGTGCAGCTGGAAAGCATCTGGGTAGACGGATTCTCGCACTGTGCGCAGGCTTGACAGAACAATAGCGTCATTTCGGGGGTGGGGTTGATGTTGGTATGAATGAAATACTGTGTATAGAGGGCGAGCGCCAGCTCCCCATCGGCGTTTAAGGCACAGAAGCCGAATGCAAGGGTGAATACAACGTAATCCGGTGATAGGCCCCGAGGGTGGAGCTGACTAAAAAGATCCATCACGTAATCACTTAAGTGAGGAACATCACGGATAGCGTAAAGTACCCAGTAGTAGCACTCCAAGGACAGTTTAACGTCGGATACCTCTGCGAGGTGCAAGGCCTCCAGCGCCTTCAACGCCTTCCCCGTCATAGCAGTCATTCGGATATAAGCCTCGAAACTTTGAGTGGTGCGTTGAATTTTAAAAAAATCGTAAAGTGTCCAAAGATCCATACCCTGGGTCGTCAGAAGTTTCTCCTGAGATTCGTCACTAGCCGCTGAATCACCGTCCGCGTCAGCACCTTTTCCAATACCCTCTAACAACTGTTCCTCGGCGATCGACACCAATATCAACGCCTTGTCTAGGATCGTAGAGCGCGGTCTGAGGTGACGTTCAATGACCTCCCGCATAACTTGGAGCCCCTCTTTTGGTTTTTCACACGCCACACACAACTCCAGTACCGCGTCAAACAAGCTTGTATTGAGTACAAATGCGTTGGTATAGTCATCTTCCTCTACTTCTCTTGCCCTGGTCAGATAGATATCATATCCCTTTCTCCATTCTTTGCAGACCGCGCAGCAGCGGATCATCTCTGCATGCGTCTCTACCCCAACCTCCACCGGAGGGATGTTTGTGACACAGAGACGCTCAAAAATCTCTTCTGCACACGAAAAGGACTGCATGCGGCGCCACTCCTCTAACATCTCTAGCTGGTCTCGCTGATAACGAAGAATAGCAGCACAACTTTTATCCGGGAGTGGTACTCTTTGGTAGAGAAAGTCTGAAAGGAGTCGGTTGGGGGTGGGTAACATTCGAGCATGACGGACCAACTTGTCAATGTCCAGCAAATGCATATCCCTTTTGAAATAGCCATAGCGAGTATACCTTAAGTTTTTGGCGAGAGCGGTTTGGTTGTAGATGTGTTTCATCTGTGGTCTATCAGGGTCCACCCAAACACGGTGCGATTTTTCAAAACCAGGTTCCCCTCCGAAAAGACCCATCGCAGAGGTTGTCATGGCGGGTTTGTGGAGTTCCTTATATTCTGGGCTCTTAATGTGCTCCTCGTATTGGAGTCGTTCTTCCTCGGTGTCATCAATCCACAGTTGGACCCGTTCACTGGTATCCGAATCCGCACCAAATTCTTCTTTGAATTTGGTGGCACAAGAAACCGCCAAGTGAGCGAAGCAAAGAGATCGGAAAGTTAAGGAAAACATTTACTGTCGAAACACTCTGCAACCTATACAGTACATATAGAGGAGGAGAAAGAAAAGGATGCAAAAAAAAAAAAGAGAAAAGATTAAAGATTAAAGATTAAAGGTTTGAGCTACATGGACCCAATAGGACAGCACTTTAATTAATTCGGTAAAAGGGGAAAAATAAAAAAAAAGGTCTCTTATTATTACATTCTATATAATACAGCGTGTTATATACATCTACATATACGTAACCCCCCACTGTTAACGGCTCACTTTTCCAGGGGGGACACAACCAAATTGAAGGAAAGAAAAAAACTACTGCATCTGATTGGGAAGAGGGATACCTTTCAGCTTTAGTTGGGACTCTAAATCGTCGGAGAGTGCCTTGAGTCTCATTATTTCCGCATTCTGAGCATTTATCTCCCGCTGCCACTCCTCATCATAGGCGGAAGTCCCTGTAGGATCCTCCTCCAGAACCACGCCTGCTTTTGCCGCTAACGTTCTCGCTTCTTTACGAAGATCATTAATCTCTCGGACAAGAATCACATTCTCTGCCGTAATTCTAGATCGATCGCTACGATTATTCTCCACGTCCTTGTTCACCTTCCTCTTCAAACTGGCTAAATTTCGCTCGAGGTGGTCTCGCTGTCGGTTGTACTCCCTTACCTCGTCTGCGGCAGTTCTTGCGGAGAGGATTTTCGATTTTTGGTGGCTCGTGGGTTTCGGGTCTGTATACTTCTCTAGTAGCGCTTTGGTCATTTCTTTGAGGCGGTTGTTCTGCTCCTTGGCGGTTCCCTGCTTGTCCTCACACAAGGAGTAAATGTTAGCCACCTCTGTCCACAGTCGTGACTGCTGTTCCTCGACTGCCTTCAGCTTCTCGTGTAGACTATCAATTTCCTTTTGATTTCCAGCACGCTTTTGACGCAGACTCTTGATCTGCAGCGAAAGGTTCTCGCTACTCTGTTGGTACTGCTCCGCCTCACTGCCCATGTTGGCGAGTTTCTCCTTAGTAGCTCGGATTTCTTCATCCCGGGGGTCAATTTGAGCCCGTAACTCTTTGATCTTGTACTCGAGAACGAATTTGAACTTTTCTAGTTCCTGGTTCTTCTTTTTCAAATCGTATATTCTTCGATCTTTTTCCGCAATAGTCTCACCTCGCTCTCTGTATTCGTTAGAGAGTGCATCGATATCCCGTTTAGCGGACTCAATCTGGGATTCCAAAGCATTTTGTTGCTTTAATTTTTCCTCCACATCTGCCACCTTCGCCTCCAGGTCCGCACGATTTAAATTTTCCTTCGACAGCATCGCCCCATTGGCCGCCTGGATAGCGCTGAGCTCCTCTTCCTGCTCCCGCCGTCTCTTCTCGTAGTTCTCCTTCTGAGTGATAATGTCAATATCGTTGTCCTCTTCGAGAAGCTTGTTCATCACCTCGGTCTGCGCCTCATCCTTCGCCTTCTCCAACATGAGTTGGTGATTTTCCTCGTCTAATGCTTCGAGGAGCTTCTTGTGTCGGAGTTTGGCCTCTTCATTTTCCCGAGAAGCCTCTTCCATGATGACAGCCACCTTTTCCTCATGCTCCTTTCTGCGCTGATCGATCAACGACTTTAGTTGGCGAGAACGATCTTGGAGAGAGGTGATTTTGGACTCGTAGTCTTCTTTGGTTTGGTTCAACAGTTTTTTACTCTTTTCGTCCAACTCCGCCATGAACTCAGTGAACCGAATTGCCTGTTCGCTTTTTTCTGCCTCCAGTGTGCCCAACAACTCTTTCTGCTTCGCCAACTCCCCTTCGTACTCCCTAGCAAGTTCAGCAATCTGCGCCTCATGAGCACGTTCCCGCTTCGCCTGTTGCTGCAACATGCGCTGTTTAAAGTCGAGAAGTTGACTCTTCAGTGTCTCTAGTTGTCTTTCCGTGTCCTCCAACTCCTTTTTATCCATCAACAGTTCGTTGGAGTACTGGAGTTCTCTTCCCATGCCACGTTGAGGGGCGACTATATCCCAGAACACCACCACCCCGTCCTCCCCGACACTGACGAGCATGGACTCATCCCAGGACAGGGCTAGGTGATTGACCAACCCCGTATGCGTGTTGTGCGACTCGATGGTGATGTTGCTCGACGACACGCCGGATTCCTTTTTCGCGCTGACTAACTTTTCTCCGAGGTAGGTGTTAAAGACACGCAAAGTTCCATCCTCGCACCCACCGAATAACAACTTCATATTTAAGCTGATAGACATGGAGATGAGTGAGGCATCCTTCAGATTGTACTCCACAAAGCTTTGTAATTTATTCCGATCAAATTGTCGTAACTTTCTGTCGTTTCCGCCAACCCACACGGTGGAAACATCCGCTACACCACAGTTATAGGTAACCGACTTAAGGACGTGATCGGATACTTTATGGAAATCGCAAAGATTGAACTCATAGACCGCCCCATCCGTACCAGTGGAAACAATACGTGTGTCATCAGGGGGAACAAAGTACAAGCTGCGCACTTTACCATTATGTCCGCGCAAATGCCCTAAAAGTTCGCAAGTGTAGGTGAAGTAAATGTGAATCGTAGTGGAATGCATGGCAGCAAAGAACTGACCACCGTGGCTGAAACAGCAGGCGGAACACGAGCGGATTCCTATATTTTTGTACTCGCAAATATCTTTACTGTAGATGTTCATTAGTCTCAATCCGTCCGTGAATCCCACTAGTAAATGCAACCCAGAGGGGTGAATGGCAACACTAAGAATTTCAGCGTTGAACCTCTTTTTCATTTCGACCGTGTTTGTCAGGCTATTCCACAGGATCACCTGTCTATCCCTTCCAGCGGTGACCACTAGGGGCCGTTGAGAGCTAATGTCCACACCAGTGACAGGACCAGAGTGGAAGGACTGGCCAACAGGGCGGAACACCATATCATCGGCCCTGGTAAAGTCGGCATTCGGCAAGTTGAGATAATTGATTTGCTTGGTGCTGGTGAGAAAGGCGACGTACTCCTCCGCCGGAGGAGGGGTGATGGTGAAGGCGAGAATGACGGGGACATCAATCTCGTGAACCGCTTGTGTGGCGTTACTGGCGGAGACACTCTCCCCATCCGCACCATAACGAAAGGTGCGAACCTTTCGGTACATATCTTTGCTATCAGTGCGCTCAAAAATATGGATCAGACCGACATCTCCACCACAAACAAAACCTTTAGAGTACGATTTAATTGTGTTGATGGAGAGGCCGTCAGACGGCGAAAGGGGAAGAGGAAACCGAAATTGTTGATCCTCAAACCACAGCAAGTCGCCATTCTCAGTCGTCACTATCAGCTTTCCCGGTTCCTCTGGAAGCCACGTATGAGACAAATAGTGGTCCTCCTTACCACTCAGTCCTCCTTCCATTGGCGTAATCCTTTCATTGGCGAACTGGAAAAAAGAAACCGTATCTTGTCCCGTCACACAAACAATCGAGGGATCCGAGGGGTTGAGAGAACAGCTGTTGAGGTAAGAAGCATCTTTGGAACTGTTGGAGTTGACAACAGCAGGACATGACGCTATCATTTTACCCTTCTCGATATTCCAGTAAAACAGTTTCCAATCGGGAAACCCTCCGAGGGCAACCAAATGTTTTCCATCCGTGGAGAAATCCAGAGAAACGTACCGATCCGATCCCAGATCAGGGACGTGCAGTGTTTTTTTACGCTTCAACTTAAGCCCGGCGGTCGGTTCATACTGATACACAACAATGGCGGGTTGTTTTCCACTTTCCGCCACCGCAAGTAGTCGACGATTGAACGACAAAGCTAGTACTGTGATGGAGTCACAGGCTGTGGAGCAAGAAATGAGCTGCTGGCTTCCAAGCTGTGTGTCTTGAAGGACAAGGCTTTGACCCGCCACCCATACGATGTTATCCTCGTCAAAATAATGAATACCATTACGAACGTCTTCACGCACACCAAAGACAATTCGCCGCTGGATCATTTTGGGAGGCTGCGTCATTGCTTCGAACTCTTACGTGTCTTTTTTTTTTGTTGTTGTTGTTGTTGTTATATATATGTATATATAAGTAAAAAAACTTTCTTAAACGTTTCAAGCGGGGAAAAATAGGCAACATTGTAAGTAAGAAAACACAAATCCATGAAACAGAGGAAGAAAGGAGTGGGACAGATAACTAAAAAATAACAAATGGTAAAAGTACCTATATAATTAATAATTTATATATGTATATCTATGAATAACAAGATATCTATGTTTGGTCAGTTATGAAAAAAGTTTACCTAAATCAATATAAAGAAGTTCTATGCGTTTGTAGAATTCATCTGAGACCACTTGTAATGGGTCCACAGGTTCCCCCTCTACGGGTTCACCGTCAGCGTCTCGACTCTCCGAAAGTGTGCAAAGTGTTCGGCTATTCAGATCAATGCACCGGCGCGCCCACTTCAGGTGACACTCTTTGACCGCGGCAGGACACCCTGGGGCATGAGGAACTTCAAACAAGGCTTTAAAATAAGTAAATTGATTCCTCAGTGCTTTCACGGAAGAGCTACCGCCTCCACTTTGATAGAACTGACCGAGGATATCGTGACACTTTTGGGAAAGCAAGTTAGACAAATAATATACTGGTATACTTTTTTTGCAGCCGGTGCAAATATATAAATCGAAATACTCCTTTTTCGGATTTTCTTTTATATAGTCAAGGACTCGTTTGTGAGGGTTAATGGGGGTGGATCTTTGGCAGTTGGGACACTGCACTTGAAAAGGTAGCGCAGCAGGAAAACACTCATCAATGTCACGGCATTGGAGTAGAGCGCAGTGTGAAAAATCTTCCGCGGTGTGCTCCTCATTTTCTGCCCGAGCAGCAGGCCCGTGATATGCAATTTTCATAGCATCACTCAGCTGTGCGGCAGAAAATCCCTCAATGTGCTCGCACAGACGCAGAACAGGAGGATAGATCTGAGAAGTTAAATACCACTCCGAATCCAATGACAAATTTTTATTCCTTCTCGCCTCTTCAACATGAAACGCCTTTTCGTTCAGTTTTTCCGCTTCGCCATCAACGCATATGACATACGGGATAAGATCGCCCACGCGCACAATTTCCTTTCTTTCCTTCATGCGGAGGGCCACGGTAGCATGTGGAAAAGAGGATCCTTTGTAAGATTCGGGCTCTTTCGTGAGACTTTTTGAAATCACAAAATCGTCAAGTGTGTACCGATCACCCAAGCGTACATGTTCGGCGACATCGGCCATATATTTAACAATGTACTCCAACACATCTTCTCCACTGTCAGCATTTAAAATACGGTCCAAAACGGCATCACTCACTTTTTTAGAAAGAGGACACCAATCTCGGCGCACCATATCAAGACCTTTTATTTCCTTTTTCACTTGCTTCCCCTCCGTTTCCCAGTCCACAATAGACAACGCAGCGTATTTTTTTTTCTTGAGTAATAACATGGCTCGAAATACACCGTCAATGTCGATCTCTAAGCTTTGATACCGTTTATTCACCTTCGCTTTGATCTCCAATCCCATATCACGGACCAACTTCAACTCATTTTTTACGCCTGTTTGAATCATTACAGAATCTGTATCGCCGTAAATTACTCGAAGAGAAGGATTGATTTGAGGAACTAAATCCACCGTATTTTGTAACGCTATGCGACCTTGACGCGTAACCAGCTCCGCCAAAGACTGTGCATAAAATCTGGAGTGTTCAAATCCCAAACAACCGTACATACTGTTTGCGGTTAACTTTAGAGACTTTTGCCGAATTTCCAACAAAGCCAAGTTATTGGGGTCCCGTTCTGTTTTCATCAGCCGCTTCACTTCCCGTCGACTATCCACAAGGCTTTTAATTACTTTTGGTAAAATGCATTTATGTCGGCAAGGTGGGGCTACACCCTTTTCGGCGCATGAATCACAAACAAGGGTTTCAGGTGGAGGAATTTCAGCTTGGTCAGCTCCACGTTCGACAGTGGTAAAACAAATATTAAATTCCTGAATTAAGGAAGGGTAAAGGGAGTTAAAGTCTAGCAAAAGAATATAATCCGAGTACAGCCCGCACTTGGGATCTAGTACCATACCACCCTGATATTTGCTCTTTTTCTTCCTTTCCTCCCCTTCTTCATCGTCTCTAGACCTTTTGAGGTCAAAACGTTTTTTATCCGGTAGAACAAAATCCAAGCCATAAAATGTGTGCAATAGAAGATATTCAATTCGTTCGGAACGTGCCCCATACAAAGTATGACTCCATAAATTTCCCGCAACCGAAGACAGACGCTTTGTTAACCGAATCGCATCCAAATGAGCAATTACGCCCATAGATAAAAGTGTCGTATTTGAAATTGGAATTAATACATCAAATAAACTTTTAGAGCTAGCTTGTATTTCTGGCGTAATGACACTTACTCCCGGTTCAAATTCAAACGCTTGTTCCGCAAAACCAAGAATTTTCATTTGATTCGCGAGGGCAAAAAGTTTATAATTTACCGATTTATAATTTTCACGCGCGAGGAGGTAAGAGTCCGCAACCAAACGACCCACACACACTTCCTTCTCTTGCGCGGTCGATTGGCCATGAAAACGAGGGAATTTTTTGAGGTCAAGTCTTCCGATAGTAGACCACTGAGGAATATTCAAATCCTGGTAACGTCTTAAAAGTGTATTGACCGTAAAACTCAAGAAATTGTGTCCTACCAAAAAATCCGGGTCCACTGAACCCAATGTCGCAGCAATCCACCTGAGGAGTAGAATCTCGTTGCTAAACCGCTTAACGCCATTTAACCCTCTTTTATTACAGAAAGACTCCAAATCAATAGGTATTGTAGAGCCTGAAATTGGCCTTATACCGATATATAATTCGTCCGGTGTAGTTTTCAAACTTCCTTCCACATTCACATTTTTATACACTGAAATACCAACAGCGATAATTTCAGTACAAGACCCCGTACTATCTAATTGAGAGTGGAGCTGAATGCTACAAAAAGTCAAGGGTGGGGGACTGGTATTCTTTTCAACCATAAAAATATTTTGTGGATTATCGACGATGTACTCTTCCTCGCAGTGTGAAATACGAATTGTTGATGGAATAATGTTTCCAAGTTGAAGAAAACAAGGGCCCATTATTTTTTTTTCCAGAAGAAATAATTCGAGAAGGGAATAGGAAGAACCCACGATAGAAGTAATGTGATTGCAAGGTTCTTTTATCGACAACGTGGGAAATCTCCCCGGATAACGGACTTCCGCCCAAATACTTTTTCCATGGGGAATTTCATTTTCCTCGAACGCATAATATTTCTCCACAAATTTTACTCTCATATGTTCGATACCTTGAACTCTACATAACTGATTGATCTCACCAACTACTTCTATTTCAGAGGAATTTTCCTTTGGATAAAGATATAATACTCGCTCCATATTTCGAACGCGAACACAGCACGAGGCATAATGAATTTTAGACCCTGTTACAATTTGACGTTTTCCAAATAAATAGATACCACCTGGATCGACTTGTGAGTAGTACGGCTGCTCCTTCGCGTCGAACCAGTAAAATAAGTCTCCCATATCGCTTTCCACATTTGAGACGGTCACATTAGTCGGTTGGTTGGTTTTAAAATCCTTCAATATTTTAACCTCTTGTTTCGGCTTATCGACTGCAAGATAACCGAGCTGGCGGGATCCAGCATTTTCAGTTTTAACAGGTGGGGCGCTTGCCTTTTTACCTTTTGTTGTATTTTTCGCCTCTGTAGGGTAGTCAAATGTCTCGTCCTCCAATTTAATATTAATTTCTTCGGCCGGTTTTTCTACGGCGCGTAATTCTGGTTCCTTCTTACTGGTAAGTGTAGCGAGAAAGTCAACTGCAGTGGGTGAATTTCCATCTTCGTCATAGTCGTCGTCATCACTTTCTTCTAGTAATTTGGACACATTTATGTCCTCATCTTGAGCCTCGCTTTCTTTAAATTTCTTCAGAATATCATCAATATTTGCAGAGGATTTGGAGGATTCTGGAATAGTTCGCTGTTTCGTTTTGACAGATTTTGGCTTCCGGTCACTTTTTCGGCGTACCGTCTTTTTTTCTATTTCGGCAGGTTCACTGTCAGCATCGGAATCTTCTCCACCAAGATCCTCGCGAAGCGCCTTCCAAACCGCCTCGCGAGAATTATTGCTTTCGTCACTATCGGACATGTTTACTCAAAAATAGAAGCAAAACTAGTGAAAAAAAAATTAAACAAAAATAAGAAAGAAAAAGAGAACAGAAAAGCGGTTGAAATAAAAACAATAAGATGGCGGTGCCCTCGAGGGGTTGGGGTTGACGGCAGCCGGCAACGCTTGCGCCGCCCCCTCCCGCGACCCCCCTCCGGCGGCCCTCGAAACGGAACGAAACTCCTCACAAAATCCACCAACCCACCCCACCCCACCCTCTCAATTAACTGTAGAACACGCATTTAGCTAGTAAAGCAAAGAATAGAAACAAAATAAGTCAAAACGCAAAATGAGCTTTAAACGTTTCTTTGCCGCAAGTTCCCGCCGGCGAACGAAGGTTCGCGGCTCTCCAAGTGGCCGCCTTAACCCTCGGGACTTCGACAAATTCGTTAGAAAACCCTACCGTGAACGCGCAATGGCGGGTGCCCAAAGCCGAGCCCCGAGAAAATACAATGCGTTTGACCGAATACAAATTCAAAATAGAGAAAAGGTAAATACCTTTAGAGCGAACGAAGCCCACTTACCAGCTATGGCAGCACTAAGGGAGTTAAGGGGGTCCCAAAAACGCCTGCCACCCTCCAAATTTGAATAAACAGGCTGTGAAGATTAAAATTAGTCACGAAATCCTTCGCGTCAATTCTGTTTTATATTTAATCAACTAACATGAGTGTACCCGGTCCATTAGTATGTGCATCTTATTTTTTTTTTAAAAAAAATCTGTCTTCTGCATTTTTGTAATTTCCTTATTTTCAATTTCACCTTTTTTTTCTTGGCTTTCATATTCTTTTTACTTTTTAATCATTTTTTTTTTTTCTTCTGCTCACTTTATCGTTAATATTATCATTATCACTAATAATGATAATATTTTTAATTACGTTTTACACATTTTTGTTATTATTTTATTTATTCATATCGATTTTTTTCGAAGCATTACTGTCAAAGTATAATGTCCTCTGTAATTGTAAAGAGACAACTTCTCGTTGCAATCAGCACCTTGAACATTCCCCTCGAAAAGGTTCCAAGCGAAGAAAAGGTTGCTGAAATTTGCAACGCGGCAAAATTAATTCGAAATAGACTACTTCGTGAACACAGTCGTGTAACTGCGACTATTGATACTCTATGTCAATCACAACAGGATGAGTTATTAGAATCCATAGACGATGAATATCTTGATAATCCCATGGCCACAGATAGCTCCACAGAAAGGGTAGAATTTTTGTATGTTGCTGAACTTAAAACGGCAGAAAAACTAATAATCCCTCTGTTGCTAGCCTACGGGATGCGGTTTAGCGACACTTTATTACCTCAACTATTAAAGCTTCTTATTGCCATACTTCAACCAGTTCCTCGTTTTTCTGAAAAGGAAATGTTGCAGCGTGACACACTGACTAACATCAAAGCCCGCTGTGGCGCGGACGATTTTTTTGCATTTTTGATCCAATGTGCGGCCCCTATCACAGAGAAAAGGAGCCAAAATACCGCACAAAAGAGCGACATTACTCTACTGGAATTGATTCTAATGGTGATATCGAGCCTCTTAGAACCATCTGGGGAAACCGAGAATGCCATTGGTGCGTTTTGCCGAAACCACGGAATAGAGCTACTTTTTGTCATTGTCAATCAAAATTATTCCAAGCTTGAACAACACAGACACTTAATCGAGGATTCAATAGACGCTGAAACCGGTGGAGAAACTGTTGAAATTCAAACATCCGTGGAAGAAAAACCGCACAATACTGAGGGCAGCGACGACGACGAAGATGTCTTGAAAATAGAAAATAATCCAACAAGTGAAATAGAAATGATGAGCCCCCCAGAAAAAAAATTCCTGTCAGTGGTAGAAAGTAACGCATTTCTTCTAAAGTGGAATATTTTAATTTTGACCTCCCTAGCGCACGTCTTCCACGGTGTCGATTTAAACGAATTAGCTCTTTTGGGTTACGAAAGTCACAATAAAAGTAGCAGCAGAAGTGACACATTGTTTACTATTCCAGGAAATGAGGTATTTATGAAACATTGTAAAAAGGAGACGGATAACTGGCGGTATATTGCTAGGAGTAAACAGGGTGCATTTAATTCAAATGGACTTATCGTCCGCCCTGGTGAGAATAAGTCATTACAGACAGTTGGTAGCAAAACAATGGGTACAGTGTCCGCTTTGTACGGTACAAGGCGGAAAGACCCTCTTGATATTGTACGAGATATCGACCAGAAGAAAAAAGGACGATTTGTAAAGGGAATGTTTGAGAACAATACAACCAGATGCAATCTTCCTTTTCCGACAAAAATAATTTTATCCCAGCAAATCGACTCATTTTTACGCTTAGGGTTTGAGCCTTTATCTTCAATGGTATTGCAGCAAATGAAAGATACAGGGAACAAAATTATAACGGCAGCAAAGGAACACAAGGACACTGTATCGGGCTACCGGGGGACAGGAGAGGCTGTTGAAATTGTATCCCCAATTGACTCCTCCATTTATGGAGAACTTGTAGAAGTGTTACATTATATGTCGATTTGCACGGCATTTTTGCATTATATTCGTAAAGGTATTTTTTTCATGAAAGAAGCCCATGCTAATTTTGATACATCCTCATTTCAACAGCAATGGCAAAGCGTATCCTGCGTGATAACTTTAGATCATTTGGAGATGGGATTCACTATTTTACGGAGTTTCTTGCAAATTCGAGACTTGAGGAGGAGACTGGACATTAAAATTGTGGTCTCGTTTCTGTCAGAAATTTTGCTCCTTTT
The DNA here is from genome assembly GCA_019695575.1 of Angomonas ambiguus. NCBI lineage: Eukaryota > Euglenozoa > Kinetoplastea > Trypanosomatida > Trypanosomatidae > Angomonas > Angomonas ambiguus. The sequence goes on along the minus strand of JADNSB010000107.1, from coordinate 17,400 downwards.
GAACTTGCTACTAGAAGGGAAAATAATTAATGATGCAAGTGTAGAAGTGGCGGCTCATGCTCTGGCGTCATCTGTACTTTACAAGGAGGAAAATATAAAAGCAACATTTGATTTGTTAAACGAATACGCGCAACGTAATCTTGCGATGGGAAAGGCACAAGTATTTTCTCTTTTTACACATGCTGTATTTCAATTGATGGAAAAGTGCAGCTATAAAGGAGCCCTTTTACTTCCAAAGAAGCAAAAAAGGAAAGCTAATTCTATTACAATAGAAGATGATGAGTCCACCGCACACTCCGATGATGATAGTAGCATTGACTCAGAGACGGATAGGAAAATGATGGAGGAAATGAAGGATATGTTTGACGACACAGAAGAAATGAACTCAGAAAAGGGCACTGAAAATCCAGAACAGGAAGTGGACCCTGAAGTGATCCAGCACGAAGAAGAAGAAAAAAATCAGGAAACAATGTCCCTTGTTTTTTCTCCTCTCCAAGATGAACATATAAGCGAGACAAGAGATGTTTCCGTAAATGCACCCCGTTCCGAAACGTCACTTTCCTCTGGGGGGCATACCGCTTTTTCTACAATTAGTTCAGAAAGGGAAGTTTCTCTGGGTAGCTACTTGGGCCGATTAGCCACCCCGAAGAACTCCGCTCTCCTCTACGCTACGCTCCGATATTGGAAGATAAATGACGCTGACGTCAATCTAGCTTTGACATACCTGATGAAACGATTAGTAAAGGCAGGTTTCGGGTCTGTGTTTTACAGTATGGCGTACTTGCTATTGTTTCGAGACATTCTGGTTTACGGACGAGACACACATCTGCCTTTGTATGAAATTAGTGATGAAATCATTTTTGAATTTTTTAATCCACCTAAAGCAGTGGCGCAGGACAAGCAGGAAGAACCGTTACTAACTGAAAGTGAGAAAAGCGTACTTAGAGGTTCACAATCCCACACAGGGTTTGAAGTGGCACTTCGCTGTACTCGTGCTTTGTTTCAGCTAGGTACGAGCGACTACTCTATTTTAGAAGAAAAATCCTACTTGACCCACCGAACAGTTTTAGAAATACCCAGTGCTATGGAGGAAAATATCGCCTACAGTGGTCCGAGATCTCCATCATCACAAAGCGCGAACGAAGAAACACAAGTAGCGGAGAGATATCACTTTCACGGGAAAGGTAGTACCTCCCTAAACGATAGTGGAATGAACAACGCTACTTCTCTCAACACGGAAGAAATAGAGGCCATTGTTGACTTGGCGGAGAAAATAGATCGAAAGAGAAAACGAACCAAACAATCAGGAAAGAAAAAAGAAAAGCATACAAAAAAATCTAAATCTGAGAAGCGTGAAAAAAAACTGAAGAAAAAGAAGGAAGACGACGGACAATCTCACTTAATAGACAACAGTCAATTATCTGAAGCACTTCAAGTCTGACACGTTAAACTACATAGAATTCTTATAGAACGTTAGGCATATATATTTCATCCTTGTATGCATACATTACCCATAAAAAAAAAAAAAGCAACAATAGTGGCAGGAACAATAGTAGCTATTGGGTAATACTATTATTACTCATCAAAATTGACAATTGAATTTGCCCAATGAAAAAATATTACTTCTAGTATTATATTATTATTATTACTATTAATTTGAAGTTTAGTTTTGATATTGTGAATCGCTTGAAACAACTAATACAATTTTTATCTCTTCTTCAATTTTAATATTGTTAATTACGGAGTAACTTTACCTTTTCTTTGCGCTACGTAGCTGTATTATTATTAAGTTGAAGCGTATATTTATCTAACAATGTCCAAACAACCCGCTTTGACCCAGGAAGAAATGGATATGCGTGTCCGACAGGGATTACAAAAGAGAAAAAAATGTGCCCTTTGTATGCAGACCTTCTACGTGAAATCTCTTCCAGGTGCTATTACCCACAAGTCTATTCTAGAACTCCGTCAACGTTGGGGTATGGACGTCCGTCGAGGAGAGCATATGCCGCCTCCCTCTCAACTGTATAAAAAAGAAGAAATTTGTGTTTTTTGTATGCAGTTCTTTGATACTAGTGGATCAATGCAGTCGCAACAGAAACTGTTGGCCTCTACCCGAGGTGGTATTTCACCTTCTTTAACCATGCGTTAAAAATAAATATATTTATCTATGAATATATGTTTCCATTCCCTAGGATGTACATAACCAAAAGCGTAGAGCTTTGCTTTCACTATTTTACACACTTTATAGTACTGTAACATTTTTTTTTTTCTTCTGTTGTTTGACAGACGTAACTACTACTGTTTTTCTCTTTTCTTATTATTAATACTATATAGTTAGGTCTAACGAAATGGAGGATCCATCACCCACATGGATGTGGAAACCCAGATCCAAACTTCAACCAAGTAAAAAAAAAGCCTTTTCTAGTTTGAGGAATATAGGTGGCCAGCAATGGCGGCGGCGTTATGTTTGTCTTAAAAATCGACAAATCTGTTACGGTAAAGACCAAAATGATCTTTTAAAAGTAATCCCTCTGGCATCCGTTAAGGATGTGTCTCGAGTCCCACGCGCTGAGCTACTTTCTGAAAAGGCACCACCGTCTTTTCAAGATTACGGATGGGTATTAAGCACTGATGAGAAACGAATTTTGTTTTGCTGTGAGTCAGAAGATTCTGTAATACAATGGGTAACATATTTGGAAAACTATTTAAAAACACGTGTCGTTGATGACAGCAAAGGTGAAAAGAATAAGGCAATTATGCAGGAGTTTTTGTCTCAAACCTTTGGACAGCCGACAACTAACAGCGTAGAGTTAACTGCTGAAAAGGAGGAAAAGGATACGCACTCGGAATCTCATCCCGTTCTTGACGATTCGGCCGCGGAGTCCGAGTCCACCGCAACGTTGTCTTCAAAGGATTCACAAAGTAGCTTTGATAGTGAGTCAGAGGACAAGAGTCCATCTCATTCGCCGTCTCCACCGGCTCCTCTCAGCTCTGAACAGGCGTCTCTCATGGAAAGTGCGGCATCTCCCCACTTCTACCTTCCCTACCAACACACTGAACTATCCTCACGGTTCAAAGTGGTGGATACCGTTGCAGATATCGTATTTTCGTGTAGTGCTGAACTCTACACTAAAAAGGGTAAGTGGAGTGCCAGGAAGTTGATCCTCACCCGACGGCATTTGTATGTATTTAGAAAATCAAGTGGTCGAATTTCCCGAGAGACAACGGTAAGGTGTATTTCAATAAAGAAAATCGTAGGTGTGTATACTTGCTCCCATGATGCTTCTCTGTTGGGAATTGTGATACCTACATTTCACGATCTCATTTTCCGGTTTATCGAACAAAAAGGGGCTTATAAAGGTGTCCTTCCGGGTACCTTGTGCACCCAGTGTAAGGCGCATCTATTCCGCCTCTACTATGAGTTTCTTTCCACCACCGCTCACCGTCCGTTTATCCTTCAAAGTGTAGCCGATCTACACGCTTCTCTCCGTCTCGACCAGAGGGAACCTTATCCCACATTGCAAGGGACTCCCTTAGATACCCAAGACGTGAAAAATGCATCCCATCAGGTGTTGCGTACATTTCGGTGCTTCGCGGATACCGATCTGCTCTGGTCGTCGTTGGCCAATGACCTCACCGTGGTTGCCGGTGAAGATTCACCTACTGTGATATTTGCCATTTCCAGCTCGTCCCTTTACACGTTGGACGAGTTGAAAACCACTATTCTCACTCGGCTGCCTCTTGGTTTAATCGACACCTTATACTATTGTGCTGCCGAAGAGGGTATGGTTTGTTACACCCTGGATAGCGAATGTCAGGCTATAAGGGTGCATCGTGTGCAATCCAAAGGAGTAGAGTTCTTAGCTCAGGCCATCTCCATGCTAGTGATGGAGTCTTTTGGGAGAGAGGTGAAGGTAGAAGAAAAGGACAAGCTGTTGGGTAAAGTGGAGCCTGTGGGGGTTCACCCCTTTTTGGTAGAAACACAAGAGGCGAGTGTGAATATGGAAAAAAGTGTTCGTGGTTACGACGACGATCACCACGTCGCGACAAGCAAGAGTAATTTCAACTGGAGAACGGTACGAAAAGAGGCGTCAAAGTATCTTGCGCAGTTCAACAAGGGAAACTCCAAAAAAGATAAATTGGTTGCCGCTCCACCGACCACTGCTGTAGACTCCGATGAGGAGGACCTTAAAGTTAGTGACGGCAAATCAAGTCGTAGTGTTCAGGAAGACCTTATCAACTTCTCTGATGTTTTAAGCTACTTGGAGAGTGCCACCAATAGCTATACACAGTGGAATGCACTCCAATTAGATGAGGGTGTAACGGATTCTTTGATACTTTTAAAGCAGCCGCTGAAGGTGGGTAGTCTCTTTTTCTGTTGTGAGTGCAAACACTGGAGTCCAAAAGAGCGACAGATGCTGAGTAAGTCCACGGGCGATTCTCTAAACGCCAAGTGGGGCAAACAAGTGTATCCCAACTTTGGGAAACTATCCGTGTTCCTCATCACGACGGAAGGGATCGGGATTGTCTCTTCCTCTGCCGCAGAGGTGCAAAAGACTCTAAAGAAAGGAGGAAAAAACACGGTCGAATTATTTGCACCGTGGGACACCATAAAAGGATTAGTGTACTGTAATGGGCCCAAGTCCCTTGCTCCACTTTGTGCACTGCTTCTGGATGGTGCAAGCGCCGACACGGATACTCTGCTGTGCTTTGCTACACCAGACGACCTCCAGCTGGTACGCGTCGCGGCGGTGGCGGTCTGCTTTCGGACCGGATACAATACCAATTTTAAAAAGACAAGAAAGTTTTTCCCCCTGTACACCGTCCCTTCCTCCCCTCAAGTCGCCCATGCACTCCGCAAACACGTACAGGACCCTTTCCCGTTGGTCGCTCTGCGGAAACCGCAGGAAGAAGAAGAAACACACGACTGGCTTCAATTATCTACAATGGAGCGAATAGTGACGGTTTGCCGTCAGTATGGGGACAATATGTTGTACTTCTCCGGTTTAGCCTGGCGTTTGCGGTCGGAGACGTTGAAAAAACAAATCGGCACTATCGTCTCCGACCCTGGCCCCGCCATGTGTCGTGTGAATAACCACTTGTTTAAATCGTTTGTGCTAGTGCTCACCAACGTCGCCATTTATTACTTTACTAAGGGGCACTACGACTTGGTCAGACGTACAGAGTTGCGAGAAATCACCCGTGCGTACCGCACTCCCGAAGACGCGGACACCGTCTTGTTGCTAGTTCCCTCGGAATACGACATGTATTTTCGAGTACCCCGACGGGGCGAAGAGTTTGTCCAGTGTTTGCAAAAAGCTTACGTAGAGTGGACCGACTTTGGTTGGTACACGATGGCTGGGACGACGGCGGCACATCATTGGGAGCAGTACGCCCTCCCTGTCCAATACACCTCCCCTGTCGCCCCCCTCGGTCGTCTGAGCAAGCCACTCAACTTCAACGCGATTCAAGACACACGCGTGCCGGAAAATTGCGCCGAAGCACAAAGGGAATGGCACCGTCGACATCTGGCAAAGGCCATCAAGCTGTGTACCACCGCCTGCGAGGCGGCCCGGACTGGACAGGAGGTGCCCAGAGCGGAACGACACAACCGGGTGAGGTTCCCTGAGATGGAAGAGGAGCATAGAGTACTAACTTGGCCTCAAGTGCAGAAACGGTTACAGGAGGCGTTTTCAAGACTCCAGTTCATTCACGCTCGGGCATTCCGGTTTGGCTTACGGAGTGATACGGAAGAAAGAATGAAGACCGCGGAGGAGGTTTTGGACCACGTTACGGTGGTGCAACGAGTGGCTGCGGAACTGGCTACTGGAATGCAGGAGGAAAACTGGGAGCTGTACGAGGCGGTACTGGAGCGGGGAAGGCAGATTCCTGAGCTTCACTTGTTGACCATAGCCGCTGGGGAAGAGTACTCTTTCCGCAAGCGACAGTATATGGCCGAAGAGAGGATCAAGCAGTGTCTTCATGAAATGGACCCCGGTACAGAGGCGGAGGAAGGGGGTAGTGTGGATAGGAAAGGTGTCCATCTCAAGGTGGTTAGGCTATTCGAAGAAGCAGAAAAGTGTCACGTGAAGCTTAACACCCTCCAAGACTTGCGCGTTAAATACTACGCCATCCTTCAGCAAATGAATCTTTCCGACAGTTTCTTCTGTCCCCCTACGAATGCCTCCCGCCGCCGTCCCATCAGAAAGTTCGTCACACTTCCCCTTTTGCAAGCGGCGTTACAGCACCTCATCGGGATTCACTCCTCTCCGTCTGGTACCGCTCTAGAATCCTACCTGTCAACGAGCCTTGCTGTGAACACCCCGGCAAGACGTCATTTGAAACGAATAGAGTGGTGTAGAGATGCCCTGTATTGGGCTACGGTAAATGGAAACAATCACACTGTTCGAGAGGTATTACGCACCCTCTCTGTGTTTGTCCCGAAATTTCAAAAGCAGCTGGAGGAAGAAAACAGTCCTTCTCGACTTCCTACTGCGCCTTTACAACTTTTGCAGAAGGAGTGCCAACAAGCAGAAGAAATGCCCAAGTTTCTACACCAATTTTCTGAGGAAATAAAGAGGATAAACCGACTGGGGGAAAAGGTGAAGGGAATATGGAAAAGAGCCAATGAGATGAGCGTAAATTTTAACAATTCCCCCTCCCCGGGGAACTCCTTTAGTGCAAATTCTAATATAAATAATTTCGACCACATTCTATCTCAAGTCAATATTTGTCTGGGGGAATGTTCCACCCTGCATTCTTCCATCAAGGAAGAAAAGAGCGAACCTGCTGACGGCAACCTAGTTGTTTGGGATCGTTACAAGAGGAAAGTGAGCCTCTACATTACCACTCTAGAGCGAATGAAGTTGTATCTCCTGTCCCAGAAAAAGGCGCAAGAACACGAAACCCTTACCCTACGGGCATTTGAAAAGAAGAGTGAGCGAAGTAAACGTCGGTCCACAAAGGCGCTGGTCCAGCACCAGAAAGCTTTGAACAAGGAGATTGGCGAAAGGTTTGTAGACTACATCCAGCTAATCTCTACACGAAGTCAAAACTACGCCGCGATGCTGCGGGAAATCAGGGATCAGGAAGAGGAAACTACCACCAGTAGGGAGGAGAAGGAAAATCAGTTAAAGCAGCTGGTGCGACTGTGTTACCTTTTCAAACAGGAGATAAGAGAAACGGTAGAGCAGAACTTTGGGGATTTACCTCCAGAAACCACGGACCTTGTCGCATCGAAAAGAGACGAGGTTCTGCTACACCTCCGACACACCGCGTCTGCTGCCCAGGAGGAACTGAACCACCTTAGCGTAACGTCGGGTTCTGTCAGAATGATAAATGGTGCGGAAGGGACCAATCTATCCTTCTCAAGGCAACACACAGACCCCACAGAGGGCCCAGACCGTCACGATTATGAGCTTGTGCCCAGTGAATTGAAAGGATACATGGACCGTCTCGAAGAGGAACAAATTCTAGCCTACATTGCCGAACACGAGAAGGAGTTTAATCTCCCACGGCTCCAGGCCACGCGAGAGTACTATACCGAGAGACAAACCATAAGAAAGTATTTGTCCTATCTCGCGTTACAAATCAAGAGCTGTTTAGCGATTCGAAACCGGGAAATGACAATAATATACTTGAACAAGGCTAAAACGTTTTGTGGTATCCATGAAAATCCGGCCTCTCCGTCCCCAACGAAGGGCGAAGAAAGAGCTTACAGGGAGCGATTGTTTCTGGACAATGAAATATTCCAAGAGGCGATCCGTTTCTTGGATACTTCAACACCCTCCACGTCATCCACCTCCCAGGAGGGGGTGGATAGTGATCGGAGTGAAACGGACGACTCCTCCGTGAAGGAGTCGCATGAAGAGGAGGGAAGAAAAGAGGTGGGGAGTACTACCACGAAAGAAAGTGCAATAGACGATGCCAATACGATGAAAATGAAGTTCCTCGATGCCCTGCTTCCGTCGCCCACCACAATACATCCATTCATCCGCACTCTCCACCGGGACTTGGTGAACCTTCTACAGCATTCGATGACCGCGATAGTCAACGCCAGTGACACACAGGGCGTAAAGTTCATCCTTCCAATCGAACATCCTTTGCTCTACGATTTTGTGTATCATTGGTGTGAAGCTCTGACGGCCGATCTCAAACCGAAAGGCATTTTTCGAAAGACCCCCGTTAACATTTATCTACTCTGTAAAACTGTAGGAGAGGTGGTGGATGGTGACAATAACTATGTGTGCCCGATCGCCGGTCGCATTGCGACAATGGTGGAGAGGGCTAAATTTTTTGGTTTCTCCAGTACCGAACCTCCAGTGTCGACACTAGACATTGTCATCGTGGTACATTGCCTATTCGGGTGCTGTTATCTCTCTGCGTTTTTAAGAGAGATTGTGACGCTACAAACCAGAGGTATTATGGAGGGCTTTTTTCTCGAAAAATCCATTTATCTTCACCAGTCGGTGATTTTGTGCGTTGTGAGTTTTGCAGCGTTTCTCGAAAAGTTCGTGCAGCTACCTTTTACCAGCAAAACAGAAGAGGAAAAATCGCGTTTGTTCGATTTCGTTCTCCATAAAAAAAAGGACCCCACACCGCAAGAAACGGTCGATCCCCGCGCTGCACCACCAACCTCACAAAGTGTGCGTGTCGATGACAACGGGGAAGTAGCGCTGTTTAAAATAAGAGAAATAGTTACTCAACTATCCGAGTGTCTTTCCTATACAGTGAGGGCCATGTCGAGAGATGGTGAGAGCGAAAAAGAAAATGGACCGAGGCACTTGGCGGTCGCCTTTGATGAAACTTCACCCTTTTCCACTATAAAGGAGGCTATGCAACGAGTGATTTTACCCAATCTGATGGATATTCTAAACATGGGGTTAAGGCCCGTCGATGGGAATAGTGGAACTCCCCTTTACTGTTTCTGGGACGTCTTGGAAGCGGTTAGAGATACGATAGATCAGCTCTCTATTATGGAGACGGAGGAGGAGACGGCACAGTTTCCCGATGTATACGGGTTGCACTCGGTGATCGAGCTTGTAACGGTGCTGACGGACGAGCAAGGACGGTATGGGTCGTATGTCACTTCTCTTTCCCCCTCGGAGAGGTCGCAGCTGCGGCTCAGGGTGTTTCTAAGGGAGTGTCTCAACCGGAAGCAGTTGTCATCGATTGTAGAGTTTCTATTTTTTAGTCGTAGTCATTCACGCGAAAAGATATTTGATGCCAAAGTGTACTATGAAGTAAACAGGAGCGTTTTTTTATCTGGTCGAGATGCCACAACGCTGATAGGCCTTCTGAGAAAGATATCCTCTTTTCCCTTTGTTCTTTTGCAGGACTCTGAGCTTCAAAAGGGGTAATTCTTGACGGTAAAATGCAAAAAAAAAAAGAAGAAATTCTCTGCTGATGTTTTCTTTTCCTTTGAACGCAACTAAAGGTAAAGGAAAAGAAGAAATTAAGACTACCAATTTTAAAAATATGACATTTTTGTAGCTGTGTACACATGTGGGTGTGTACATTACTTTCTTTTATTTTAGTATTCCTTCTTCCTCTCTCTCTCTCTCTCTCTCTCTCTCTCTCTCTTCTGTGTACATCATCATAAAAGAGTTTCGCAATTCCCATGTTGAGAAATTGCGCGTTTCACCTAGCCAAACGAACCCCTGGGTACGTCTTTTGGCGTCAGAATACACTGACAGAACTTAGAGACGTGAAACGGAATTACCTCGCGGCAGAGAGAGCGGTTCCCATCGCCGAAATTGTACGTCGCATGCAGAAAGTTCAGGACCGCTATCAGGGCACACCGGACTATCACGAACGGAATTTACTAAGAGGCGAATACAAGTACTACTCGGGAAAGGTGTTAGACTTGCGGGCGTCTCAAAATAGTGATTTAATCGGATTTCTGCGGTGCTGTGGGTTTTTTCAGTTCTGGGACACCGCCCAAGTTGAAAAAGTGATGAATGAGTTACTTCGTAACAGTTTTGACCTGACCCCTAATGAACTGGTGTACTGCTTTGCCAGCTTGCCACCCCTGCGGAAACAAAAAAGTTTACTGTTCCAACGTCTAGCGGAGCTACTAGTGGAGGTCGTGCAGGAGCTAACGTTGGAGGAGTGTCTTTTGGTGTGTGTGAACTGCAATGAAACGGTACCAGTGTTGCTGCTCAGGGAGCTAGTTTCCTTCATGGCGCCCCATATTGGGCAACTGCCTCCCTCTCAGCTTGTCCTTGAGGTGCTGGACCCGTTGAGCGCTGCGCCGGAGGAGTTGCAGAACCACTTTAGTGACCTCTATGATCGTTTGTTGGACGCTGTGCTGCAGCATGTGGAGGAGCTTGACTGTATGGAATTAGCCATCGTTTACTACACCCTACGGAGCAAGAATTCGCCAAAATTGACCCCCGCCGTGGAGAAGCAACTGACGGGGCGGTTCGTAGAGCTACGGGAGTACGGCTGCCCCAGGTCCACCGCGATGATGTTTTCCGCAATATCCAGTTCCAGTCGCAGTATTGTGTTCCCCTTTGCTGAGGAGATGGAGCAAAGGGTACTGTTCTTGAGTACCGACTTCACCACGGAGGAACTCCTCGCGGTGTTTAAGGTTTACCTGGAGGTCTACACCTCCGTTCTTGGCCTCTCCCTGAGCTACCGGGACTCCTCCCACGACACTACCGGCATCATTTCGCGGTCTGAGGTAAAGTTTGTGGCACAGCGGGAGAGTGTGTTGCGGGAGGTACTCCATCAACTGACTGAACAGCTCGCGCTAATTCTTGATTCTGCCTCCACCTATGTCTCGCGATCCCAGCAGTTGGAAATTCTACAACTCTACGAGGAAGCGGTTCAAGAAATCATAACCAGTGTTGAATTAGAATTAAAGGACGCCACCACCGCAGCAGTAGAGGAAAGTCGTTCCTCTCTGGTGAAGAAGATCCCTGCCACTCGTCAGGTGTTGCGGCTGTTGGGAAACAAGATCATCTCTGACATCCCACACTACACCTTTGGAGAACTAATCCGGCTGCTTCAGGTGGCGGACACGCTGGGGTCCTTTTATCTCTCCGATGCCGTAGTGGTGGCAACGTTGAAAGAATTATTGGTGAGACCACTGAATGAAAGTGTGTCGGAGGAGGGTACCCGTTCCGCTGTGATACAGCGCCTGAGTGGACTGTCTAACCTCAGGGAAGACCACCAGCGGACCCTCCATGGCGGAGTGATTCCCAAGATTGTCTCTTCCTATTCACAATAGCTAAATTATATATAAAAGAATTACGATATTGGTAATTTCAAAAAAAAAAAAAAGAGTCATTCCCTTGTGTGTCAACTGATCCAACTGCTGGGTCTTCTCTCCTTTTTTTTTGTTGTTGTTCTATCTGGTATACCCGCTCTCTATTCCCCTCTTCTCCCCTTTTGATAAGTGTACACACACACATACACACGTATTTACTCGTATCTGAAAGTGTATTTCTCGTCACATGGCGTTCTGCTTTTCTCGTCTCCGTTCCTCAGCTGTGGATGAACTACTGGTGGTAGGCAGCCGTTGGCAGCGAGTGCTGGCAAAGCCAATCGAGTCGGTGGGTCCCCCTCACGTACAGGCCAGTCTGGCTGTACCATACATCACTCTCATTCCCACCCTCCATGTGGCTAGTATCAGTTTTTACGACAAGGTACTAGAGTACATGCAGCATGCCGTCAAGCGGAGTCATGGAAACTGTGTGATTATGCTGGAGGGTATTTGCGACAATCAGGAGGAGGAGGAAGCCCAGCGAAAGGAGTTTCAGAGTATTATGAACTCCAAGTCCCTCCGGGAGAAGGTTCTGAAAATGGCGGACGAAAACAACCTGCACAGTCCACAGACGATGAGAGAAATCTGTGCCGAGTTAGCACTGGATTACCAAACCGTGATGGACAACGCCGATAAAATTCGTCTCCAGGAGTGCTATTTAAAGCCAAAAATGGCGGCCACCGTTGGGCTCAACTTAGTCAATAATGTAGACACCGATATGAAAAACGTACAGCGACTGCTCAAGGAGGAGGAGGCCCGACTGGAAGCCCTGGGGGAGAGCCTACCTGCTAGTATCGCGGTCAGTGACATTGGTAAATTTCCTCTCGTCAAAAAGTATCGAGAATGTAAAGTAGCGGAGGCGGCCCGACGTCAGTGCGAGAAATGGATTAAGGAAGAAATTGAAGGAGAGGTGATTATACCTTGGGGGTTTTTCCACACAGACGCAATAGAACACTATATTGTGAAAGGGAACCGCACCAGCGACGCCGAAGACGACAATGAAAATAAAAAGGTGGCTGTATTCGTGGAGGACGATGAATTGGTGGCGAAAGTAGACTTTGGTATCACAAAGGAATTATTTAGCAAAGCAAAGACGGCGCAAGAGGACCTTGATCGTCAAGTTAGTCAGAAGGAAATCAAGTTGGAAACGGAGGAGGAGAAGGAAAAGAGAATGGAAGAGGAACTGGCTAAAAAGAGAGAGAAACGAGACGAAGACTTTCTCTCCTTCACGTCTTAAAATCAAAAATCAATCTCTGTTTTTGATTATTATTTAAAAATAAATAAATAAATAATCAGATAATAATATAAATTTCCTTATGGTTTTAGTTTAATCTCGGCAGTATCATAAAAAAGAATACAAAATAACAGAAGCAATATATTAAAAAAAGAAATGAATTTTACCCAATTATTACCTCCCTTTTTTTTTTTTACAATTCTCGGAAAGGATTTTTTTCAATCAATTCTTTTTTTTTTTTTTAATTTCTTTTTTAGTTTCGTCTGAAACCTTGATTCTGATCTTGTCCATTTCTATTCCAATTATTAATAACAATAGTAGCAACAGCAATGGGTTCCGGGATTAGCTGTTGCGACACCGTCAAGACAGGGGAAGACAAGAAGAAACCGGAGGAGTGCAAGTTGCCAGAAACTCCAGATGAATTCAAGGAAGAAAACTTGAAAAAGTACCCTCAGTTGGAGTTTGACCTGTTAGTACCAGAGTCCCAATCCCCCCAGACCGACAACTTTGAACAGAGCATGTTGATGCACACTATGAGGGATCTCAGTAATAATTATAATACTAGTAGCGATGCCTTCGACGGTAATATCAGCTTCACCAACTCCGTTTCCGAGGTCAACCGACGGGTGGTGGATCAGTTCACCAAAGGACTGGCCAAGCTCAGTAAGGAGTCTACGTGCAATAATGTGCTGGAGGAAAGCATTATAGGGCGAAACCTTGCCGACAGTGTCATCAGCACCGGTAGCTCCGCCAAGTACTCCGCGGAGGATGCCCAGTACGTGGCGGAGGGAAAGACCCTGCAGGAAAAGCTGAGTCGGCTGGAAGAGGTGGAGGAGGTGACGAGGGAGCAGCTGGTCGCCTCGTGGAAGGTGAACCACACACTCATTCTACTGGGTAGTGCACGGTTAGTCCCCACTCTACGCCAGCGGCGTCACTGGAATACAAAACCGCAAGAGAAGAAGGAGGTGCTCGTTATCTCCGCCCCTGGGGTGGAGGTGTCCGAGGGAAGTCCAGTCAGCGTCCTCCCCGACTCAGAGAGTGACTTCTCTCCTCGTAACGCTGAAACCCCTCGCAACCGCCCTCTCAGTCCCTCCAACTCGATACGGCTGGAGCGCTCAATGTCAGGGTCGCTCTCCCGCAACGGCCAGCCCGCCAAGCTGGAGCACTATGAGCTGCTCACCCTCACCTGCAAGGATATCCCAGTCCCCTGTTCTTCCTGTCATCCCCGTGTGGAAAACAACTCCTGGGACTTCCTCTCCCTCCCTGATGCCGCCAACACGCTCAACGCTGGCAAGTGTATGTTCCGCTTCATGTGCTCCCCTACCAACTCCATCGATGAAGAAACACGGCAACTCATCGCGACTACGATTAACGTCAGTAGTTTCAAGGACGAAGAAAGAGAGAACAACACGCCAAAGGTGAATATAAACGATCCAGCGGAAGCGGCAAAGTATATTGGGATATTAGTAAAAGCAATGTATATGCTACCCGGTGTAAAATTAGCGAACCTCACCCCCAAGACTTTGGCCTCCTTGGAATACCAGAAGGGCTGTCAGCCAGGATCCCCCAAGCTGGAGGCCGGTGACCGCGACGATACCTTTCGGCTCACCATGACTATTATTAAATTTGTCTTTAGTCTGACCATTCAGTTTAAAGTCTCTGAAGTGACCGATCCCCAAATTATTCAGTCGTTTAAGAGTATTGATGGTATGACACCGGCAAAGGTGTTATTGCTGGAGCGCACAAAGCGTAATGTTGCAAAGACAGACGCGACGGCAAAGGTGCGCAGCTTTCTGTTTTACTACCCCGTCAATGGAGGCGTGCTAGTGAACAGTCAAACCATCGTCCTTAACACCTCCCTTCCCAAGGTGGTCTCGAAGCTGGTCAACACCTTTGGTTCCCAAGGCGCACAAGATTCCGCCGATACCGCAAAACTTACGCGAAATTACCTTGTCAAGAAGTATGGGGACTCTAGAAAAGAATAAAATTAGTGACAACTGTACACATCATAGTAACAATAGCACTTCCTCTCTATATCTATCGTAAAAAAAAATAATATATATTATTTCTTCATATATATGTATCTATACATTCTAGCTTGTTATTGTTGCTGTTTTTTTACCATTACCATTATCAAAAGCAATCAAATCTATAACAGTAATCTCTGAATCTTGTTTGTTTGTTTTTTCAGTACTCAATACAATTTCGTTTTTGTATTTTAGCATCATCTTCATACTCTTTTCACTCCTTTTCTTTTAAAAATATTTTCAGTTTTATTTTTAAAGCAAACCAACCCATTCTAACTTCCATCATCTAAAAGAAAAAAAAAAATCTTTTTTAAAAGAACTAATTTTAAACCTTTTTTTATTGTATTACTGTTAACACTTTCGTTTGTTTTTTCTCCTAGAAACTAGACTACTTTTTATTAATTTTATTACATTCATCAAGATTTAATTTCTGTACCCTTTCATTTAGTATAAAATCACCTTCTAGATACCTTTAAATTATTATTATTATTTATTTTATTTCCTTTTCCACCACTATTACTATTAAATTATATTTTTCTCACCCAATCTCTCACTGAAAATGGAATTCAAGCGAAGTAACTCCTCCCGAGGTCCCCTCCATGCCGGCAGCGGTAACACCCCTATGCGATCCCACACCCCTGTGAAGAAGACCGCCTCCGCGAGGGGATCTGCCTCCCCTACCCCTACCAAATCGAGTGCGCCTCCGATGCCCCCCCGCAGCCCAGTCCCTACCTCCGCCAGGGGAACTCCCTTGAAAGCGCCTGTGTCCTCCCCTGGGGGGAAGTTCGAGCGCAGCAGCAGCAAGACGGGCAGTAAGGGAGGGGCTGCTTTTGAACGGTCCAACTCCACGACTGGCAGTAAAAACACCTTCAAGCGATCCAACTCGAGTCAATCGGGCCTCAAAAAGGGAGACCAGAAGAACAATCGGGTGAATGTGTATGTCCGAGTACGTGCCTTTCGCCCTGACGAGACGGGTGACTTGCAGAACCTGGCGGTCGATATGAAGGATGACACGGTGGAGGTTGAAGTGCCCAAAAAGGGGCCTTTCAAATTCTCCTTTGACGGCTGTTTCTGGTCCAACGACCGCCCCTGCCCCTCCGGGAAAGAGTACGCCTCCCAGGAGGATGTGTTTGATACGGTGGGTCGCCCAATGGTGGAGAATGCGCTGGCGGGGTATAACGCGGCGGTCATGGCCTATGGTCAGACCGGTAGCGGGAAGACGTACACCTCCTTCGGACCTGAAAAGAGCTTGGGCACCCCGGCCGAGGGTCTGGTACCTCGTGTGTGCAATATGCTGTTCATGCGTGCGGCGAGTGGCGCAAAGAACGGCGTCACATACACCGTGAAAGCCTCTATGCTGGAGGTGTACTTGGAAGAAGTCTATGATTTACTCAACCACCGCAAGCAACTCAGTCTGCGTCACGATGTGGAAAGTAACTCTTTCCAAGTGGTGGGCAACAAGGCGATCCCTGTCCACAATTACAATGATGTAATGAACGTCCTCAACAAGGCCGAGCCCCTTCGTACCTTTGCCGCAACAAACATTCACGACCACTCCTCCCGCGCCCACACACTCTTCATGTTGGAGGTGACCACTAAATTCAGCGGTGGAGAAATCAAACCACGCTGCGCCAAAATTCTCCTCGCCGATCTCGCCGGTTGCGAGCGAATTAAACTCGCTGGGACGGAGGACGGCATTGCCTTTCAACAGGCCAGGAATATCAACCTCTCCCTTCTCACCCTTGGCTCCTGTATTGAAGCCGTCGCGGCCCGGGGAGGGGACCCGAACCGGTCTATTCCTGAATTCCGTAACAGTAAGCTCACCATGCTGCTGAAGGACTACCTGGGTGGCAATAGTGTGTCGGCGATGATGGTGACCATCGGACCGAGTTCAGCGGACGCCAACCTCTCCGTCCAGACCCTTCGCTTTGGCGATCGCGCAAAGCAGATCACGACGCACGCCAAGGTGAACACCGTGGAGCACGATAACTCGGCGGCGAGTGAGGTCTATCTCAGTGATAAACTACGGGACGAGTACAACCGTAGGAAAGAGGCACTTTACCAGGAGTATCAGCTCAACAGCGCGATGGAGAAGCACCTAGCACGAATGACGGAAATTGAAGAGTTACTTAAAACAGCAGACGAAGACATGCAGCTTCACCTTACCGCGGAAATGGACACGTTGCAAAAGAGCTTCAAAGACGCCGAATACCAACGCGAGATACAGAAGCAAATTATTCACGGCGAGTACTACTTTATGGAGGATGAATTAAGGCAGTTAAATGCGAAGCTTCAGCAGCTTAAGGAAGAACACGACGAGCAAATGGAAAACCTCCTTGGCGCGGAGGCTGGGAGGTTTGACGATATGAAGCGCGAATATGAAAAGAACCTCAACGATTCTAGAAAAGAAATCCAAGCCCTCAGAAATGAAAACGAAAAACTAAAATCAGAACTGAAGCTTAAGGACCAGGAATGTCAGCAGTTGAAGACCACCGTGCAGGACCTTCAATCACAGTTGGAGGATCAAATAAAGACCATTGAGGTACAAACCAGACAGTTCGAGGAAAATAAGGAAGAGCTACAGGGACTACTGGCCAGCAGCGAGGCAGACGCCGTAGAACAGCGAGAGATGGCCGCTCTTGAGCAACAGAAACTTAACGCTTTAATAACAAAACTTCAGCAAACCATTACACAGATGAACGAACAAACCGAAGACCTCACGACGAAGTTGGCGAACACGGAAGAGCAGCTCCAGGAACGTGGTGAGGCCGCTTCCCACCTCGGTGAGGAGCTGGAGTCCACCAAGGAGCAGCTGCAGGAGACCACTGCCAAGTTGGCGAACACAGAGGAACAACTCGAAGAAACCGCTG
>JADNSB010000106.1:0-63488 GCA_019695575.1 Angomonas ambiguus | reverse complement strand
AAAAAATTATCTATCGTTAAGGTTAAGAAAGAGGGGGAAAAAAAAGGTGTTATTTCAAGAGTACAGTAGATTCCTCATTTTAGCTTCGGACAAACAAAGACACAAACAAAAGTAAAAAAAAAAAAAAAAACAAAAAAAAAAGAAAAAAAAAACAGAAGGTGGAACGAGTTAATCATTAAAAAAAAAAAAAGAAATAAGAAAAAAAAAGTTGGCACACACGTCGCTCGTGGTCAATCACGAAGGAATCAGGCCAACTCGTGAGACGCGACAGAGGAACGGTGGCGAGGGGGTCGCGCAGTTTAATTGTCAGTGATAAAAACTTAATAGGATTAAAATCGAACATAAACAAGAAAATAGAGAGGGGTGGTAGAGAGGGAAGGCGGGTTACTTTTTTATTAGAAAAAGTATCATCTTTTTCTTTTCTTTCTTTACTGGGGGGCGCCCTGATGAGCAGCGCGCATGAAAGGCACACGGCATTCCAACAGAAGATTGTTCTCTGCGGGTAGTCCGATCAAACCACGCATCAAGTTTTCGATAGCCTGCTTCTGGCGGTTCAGGGCATTCACGACGGGAGTGCCCTCCGGCACCGCTGGGGCCTTCAGCAGGTAGGACAGGATAGAGAGAATCGTCTCCATGTGCTCAAAGGATTGGTCGGGAGAACCGTCCGTCGCCAGAGTGATGCGCTCCATCAGTTCAGTGAGGACGATGAGGTCAATAATCAAAGGAGTGGCAAGAAGGGAGTCTTCACAGGTGTTGTGCAACACGACGGTTTGCTGTCCTCCCATGAAAATGGAGAAGGTGTACTCATCCATCGCTCTCTTGCTGTCGCCCACGTACGGGAGGTATTTGATGACGATGCAGTGATCGGGCTTGGAGGTACCATCAGGGAACAGAATGCTGTTGGAAGAAACCATGTCATCGACGACGTTCGTCTTGGTGATTTCCTTGGAGCGGAATTGACGAGGGGCGGACAGATTGTACCCGTCGTTGTTTCCGAGGTGATTGTAGCTGGCAATGCACTCGGGCTTGATACCGGCACCGACAAAGAACTCCACCAGCGCGGATTTCATCTTGGTTTGACCAGACTTGAAATCGTCACCAGCAATGAAGACCTTGTGTTGACGGGCCAGTTCCACAAGTCCACCGCAAATCGTGTTCTGCGGGGCACCGTTGATGTAGCTGCAACCCTCCAGGATGGAGGCAAGCGCGTAAAGGGCGGAGGGAGCAATTTCGCTCTCATTCCGCTTCACTGCCGCCATAAAGTTCTCCGCGGTATCGTGGACACCGACGACATGCTCGCTGAAGCGCTCCGTGTTAGCCGTCCACAGGACGATCACCTTATCGAGCTGATTGGCCTTCTTGAACTCGCGAATGTCAGAGCGAACCTTTTCCACCGCATCCCACTTGTTGTCAGTCTTAATGGTGTTGTTGGCACGTTCCTCCTGGTTTCCGGCGACGAAGTCGAGGTCGAAGAGGGCAGGAAGGGGGACCATTTGTTTCATGTGGTCGTACAGGGCATCTTGGAGTTGAACGTCCAAGACTCCAGCACGGCGCATCGCATCACCGAGGTTCATGTTGCTGCAGTCCCAACCACCAATAACGAAGTCATTGGGGCTCACCATGGGAACGAGGGAGTTAAGGGGGACAAACGTCTCCGTCATGTCGCGGGCCAAACCCAGATTAATGGTACTGGACTGAGTAATGGAGCCAAAGTAGTTGGCCTTTTGGACACCAGTCTTGGTGCGCCACGAGACACCGTGCTTGTTGGCGAGAATGCCAGCCGTCACGGTGCTTCCGTTGTTGCCACCCCAACCGATCAGCATGGCGCCCACGCGGGGAACCTTGCGCTGCGTACGGAATTGAAGAGTGGTGTCGACGGGTTCCACCTCGATGGTGTTGTCCGTCTTGGTGACTCGGGTGCTGTGGTAGACATACTTGGTCTCAATGGTGCTGTCCGTGTACTTGACGTTGTCGCTTTTCACGCGGATAGTGGTCATGTTGAAGATGGAAATGGATATTTAGTAAAGAAAGATAATAAAAAGCTTGTTGTTGTTCGAAATTAAACCTAGTGGGGAAAAATGAGAAAAGTGTAGTTGTGAGTATGTATGTGGGCATCGCAAAAATGCTTCGTGGTGGTAACACTGACACTCTAGGGAAAGTAATCCGACGGATCAACCTTGAATTTATACAATAACCAGAATATATAATATAAATATATATATTGTTAAGATGCAGTATAATTTATCTGTGCTACCGCCTGACCGCAGGTTGCCAGAATCTCGCATTGCCCACCAAAGGAGGCTTTCGGTCGCGAGAGCTGCGTAATACGGGAGCCGATTTCTATTATTGGGGAAGAGGATACATTGTCGTCTGCGATGCTGCGCATCTTTAGAGACTGTTTGGCAATACTTGTGCAACCGTCAAGAGTGGGCAGTTGCACCGCCCCTATCCCTGCGGTTGGTGAAACGTCATCCGTGTCTATAATATACAAAGAACTGTTGAAGCCGCCGGTGCCGATCGAGTTTCGGCTCAAAAATGCCAAATCAAACCGTTCAAACAGTAAATCCGATTGATAAAACGTTTCCATGTCGTCGCGTAAGTGTGGGTGCAGCTCCCAGTTCCGTAACGGCTTGTAGGCGCTTCGATCGAGAGGGGTGTCTCTCCTTGCACGAGGACTACTGGGGGACATACTGGAAGCGCCGCCTGTAGCACTCCGTACATCCCATAGACACACCGTCATAAAGTCTCGTCCTCCAACGTAGCGGCCGCAAGGACTCAATGCGCAATCACTGAGACTGTTGGTGACATTTCCATACGTACCATCCACAGCACGGGGTGGGTTGGTAAAGGTACAGGGGGATTGAGAGAGCCACTTCAAGTTCTGTCGCACATCCACGACGTGAATATTACCGGCGGAAGTGACGACAAAGAGGAGAAACGGTTCGTGAGGAAAGCTTCTTACGGTGCGGATCATCTCTTTCGCGTCTTCTTCCCCCCCTGGGGGTCTAATGTGGTAGGATTCTATCGATATATCCGGATACTCCGTGCACCACAGCTGTACCGTAAGGTCATCCACCGACACAAACTGTTCACTGTCTGGTAAAACGCAAAGAGAATTAATGGTGTACTCGTGGTTGAGAGCATAGCGGGACACCATCTTCATCGTCGCAGTAGACTCGTGGGAGGGGTCCATAAGAGGCCCGACACTGTCAGACTCAAGGAGATCCACCATCTTAAACGGATCGGCGGACTTCCGAACAGAGGGTAGTATTTTGTACAACTTTGGTACCTTTTCATTGGCAGTCAACAACAGCGGGTTGGGGCCGGTTTGAGGAAGAAAGGCCAACGCTGTAACTTGAGGCGTGACCTCCACATTATTCAGAGGATCGATGACGGAGGTGTAGGCGAACTGACTCACTAGATAGTTGTAATAGTCCGCCGTGCGGGGTGCGAGGCGCGTCGAGTCGCCAGCGAGAGCTCTTTTCTGAGAGGAAGACAGCGGTTCCCTCCGCATGATGGACACACGACCCGCCCGATCACCTGTGGCCACGTACTCGTGACACGTAGTGAGTGCGGAGACGTACTCTATTGGGTTTTGACGGAACGTCTTGCTCTTGGAGGTGGGGTGAATCGTGGAGCTCTTACCGAGATACTGTTGAAGGGGCACCCCGGTAGCGTACACCTCCCTCAAGACAAAGCGATCCACAGTGGTGGGGAGTAGACTGTAGGGGATGCCGGGTAGGGCGTCCGCCGTCACCAAAGCGCTGGATTCTCTGCCCGAGCTTCCCAGGAGATCCGAGTGTCGCGGTACCGAGGGGGAAGTTTCCCTGGCTTGGTTGTGCTCTAACAAGGTTTCTATGGCGTCTGGTCTTCTCTGGCTACCGGAGAGGGAAACATCCTCGCGTATGGAAGAGTTCTCAAAGCTGTCTGCGGGTTCTGTTGTAGTGTAGCTTCCTGTGATGCCCAGTGAGCCCAAGTGGCGCTTACCGGAGGAGTCCACACTGCTGGTGACGGTACTGAGATTGGGGCTGGGACGGGGGGAATAGGTACCGGGCTGGGTGCCATCTCTCTCCTTCATGGTGCTACGCTTTTTGTTGAGCGAGCCATCCAAGTTAAGACTCGGCACAAACATTGCTAAGAAAAATATAAAACAAACAAAAAAGTGAATCTACTATTACTAGAATCAGTGAAAACCAAAAACAAGGATTGAGTATAAAGCAGAAATTAGTGCCGGATAATAACAAAAACAGATACAAAAATAAAACAAAAAAACAATCAACGCAGACTCATCCAGGAAATTTTACTACAGTTAACAAGTGCGACGAAAAGGGAAGAAAGAAAGAAATGTGAAAAAAAGAGCGGACTAACTCCGCATCTCTTTTGCATTGGCCACAGCCTCTTCGTAGGAAAACTCAAACTTTTTCTTAAAAGAAAGATCCTGAAAATCATACCGTCTGCGATCCGCAGAGTTGTACATGCGATGACTCACCCAATCCACCGGACACTGAACACGTCGAGCCTGCAGATCCCTCCACCAGTAAGCATCCTTGAATTCACTAGGGACGGGGACATGGTAGAACTGTTGATCTGGGACAAGGTGGCTGTTCTTCTCCCAATGAGGGTTGTAGGTCTCCTCGTAGGTATCGTGGTCTATTCGGCGGTTCGCATGAACCAGTTTACGAGGCTCATACATGGGCAGAGGATCCCAGTTATACTTGTGGAGTGACTTCTTGTTGAGCATCCGCTTCAGTTGATGGGTAAACATCCCCTGTCCTTGCTTGAAGATCACAGGGTTTTTCTTTAACGCGCTACTAACTCGGAACATGACTCTGGAATTTTTTTTTTTAAACAGGGCAATTAAAAAAAAAAAAAAAACTATACTTGACTTCGAATATGGTCAGTACAAAAGAAAAGTGAGACGTAGGGTAACAATATCGAACACGCTGACAAACACACACACACACACACACACATGCATACTAGAGTCACATCTGCTCATCGCTTTTTTTTAAAAAAAATAATAATAATATTGATATATTATTCAAACAGAATTTACTCCTTTGTTCTTTCAGTTGGCAACAAGAAGATCTGCTTATCGGTACATTAAAAAGTAATCTATGACTAAAAATGAAAATAAGTAGAGCAGTATAAACTACCACTTTTTTTTTGTCTATGTCGGATTTTCTATGAATCTCTTTTTTTTTTTTGTTTGCTTCTTTCACGGTTGTCTATGCGGAAGAATTATGACAGCTACCTGCGCATTTTCTTTGCTGCGTGCCGTATGCGACGGGAGGCAGACTTTCGCAGCTTTTTCCTAGAAGTGGCTGGGCTGAGAGGGTAAGCCAAGGGACTGGTTTTACCTATGGGGGAGACCGGACTCGGACTGAGGATTTCGTGACCGTCACTGGTGATCTTAAGACCACTAGTCGCATCTTTCGCAGAGGACTCCACCAGGCGGGTCTGTATGTCGTCTCGGAGGCTTAACAACATGGTCAACTTTTCCTTCATCTCCAACAGTGTGGATTCCGTATCCGCATCGCTGGCATTGTTCGTTTCGTTTTTCCCGATGCTGTCTTGAAGGTGTTGAATGCTGTGTACCATGGTGTTAAGACGGACTCGCAGTTTTTCTGCCTCCGATGCGGCAAGGGGTGGCACTTCGTGGATGGGTTCCTTCGGTTCCTCCACCTCCTCCTGCGCTTGATGAACCTCTTCCCTCCCCTCGGCCTTCATGGTATCCCCTGACGAGGTATCTTCCTCTGCCACACGGCGGACCTCCTCGGCCATCCGCTGTGCCGCGCTTTTTCTAGACTCAAACGCAAGGGTTTCAGCCATACTTAAAGAGGAAGGGAGTCCCATCGCATTGGCACCGGCCTTTCGGAGGCGGTCCTGCTCTACCCGTAACTTATTAATCTCTCCTCTTGCTTGGATAATGTCTTTTTCAATTTTGCTCAGTACGCTTCGTTTGGTAGTGTGAGCCAGTCGCTTCTCCAGCAACGAAATGCTGAATCGGTGTTGTTCGATTTTGTCTTGCAAACTCTGATACTCACTGACCTCCTGGGACACCTGTTTTGACTCTTCTTGCTTGCGTTCCGCGTCTCGCGCCTTTGCCCAGGTAGTATTAGCCTGCACGGACGCAATGCAATCATCTAGCTCTTCCAGGTCCGCGCGTGACGCGGCGAGGACAGCCATTAGGGTTTCATCGTCCTCGTCTCCTTCCTCCTCCATTTGATTCTCCAAAGCACTGATTTCTCTTCGCAGCCTTACCGCTGCGAGATGTAGGCCGTCGTACTGTTCTGGCGAACAAACAAACCCAGAGGTCGTCGGCTCCGACTTCGTTTCGTAATTTTCGTGGTCATTATCGTTATCATTGGCTTCGTGGGACGTCAATCTTTCTTCCCCCTCCATCTCCATCTCCGCCTCCACTTCCACTTCTTCTTGTGCTGCCGCCGGGGAAGCAACATTCAACGAAGCTGGTTCTTCCTCCATTGACATTTCCTCCGCTACAGTATCCTCGGTCTCTTGTTTTAGTTGTTTTTCTAAAGCCAAGGCGGCTTTTTCTGCCTCCCTCTGTCGTTCGAGGGCCTTCTCTGCTTCTTGTTGGGCCTTGCGAGCCTCTTCTCGCTGACGTTCAAGTGCCTGAACGCGCTCCATCTTTTCCTTTTCCAATTGAGCCTCCTCTATTTTTTTTCTCTCCTCGGCCTCCGCTTCTTCAGTGTCCGCTAATTTGCTCTGAAGCTCTTCCAGTTGCAATTTGACGGCCTTTATCTTTTCCTCCATAGATTCCAATACTCGATCTCGCTCTTGGGTCACTTCCGTTAACCGACTCTGGGCGTCTTCCAACTTTGCGAGGATACTCACCCGTTGAGACTCCAGCGCCTCGAGAGTGGTCATCTTAAGCACCTCTTCTTCCTCCTCCTCCGCTTCCACCGCATCCGCCATCGGTTGGCCTGCTTCTTTCGTTGTGGTCTCCGCCGCCGAAGTTTGAATTTTTTCTTCTTCGTCCATTTCACGCATAGCCTTTTCAATCTCACTATTCAGCGCTTCATCTTCGGCGGCCATTTCGTTTTTTTGGACCTCGTCTTCAGTGAATTCTGGGGCTTCAGGGTACTCTGGTTGGCTCGAATGAGCGACAAATCCAACCGGTCTGTTTCCCTCGGATATATGACGCGAGTTTTGAGCCGAATTAAGGCGCTGGGTTAATTGGGAAAGTTTGGTTCTCGCTTCCGTCAGGCGATTTTGTATGGCTTCCACCTTGTCCACATCATCGGTGCGGAGTAGTTGGCGCCGGAGCAGTGAAACTTGAACCTTGGTCTTGTGGTACTCTTCCGTTAACGCCTCCACGTTGTGGTGGTGGTGGTTATTCACCATCTCCTCCTTTTCCTCCACCGCCACCGTTTCCATTTCCTCCTTTCTGGGGAGGGCAAACTCCTTGACGACATCTCTTCGGTTGGTTTGACGATGGGCGGGAACAGAATGGATGGCGTGCTTCACTCGGGAAGGTTCATCTCCGTCGACATTATCCATCGAGTTTTCCAGCGACTCCAACACGTCGGATACTGTTTCATCATTGTGTTTCATTCGTCGTTTTCCCTTGGAAGGGGGCTCTAGCGCGGGAGACCCTTTCAGACGGATCGTCTCGGTAAGAGAGGGCTCTGCGAATTCATCGGCAAAACGACGAACCAAGATGCGGGAGATGGGGATGGGATCCGTCTCTGCGCGAGAAACTGGGTCCTCAATAGGTTCCGCCTTCACTTTCCCGTCCTTGCCGCGCTTCAACTCGGCGAGGTCAATAAAGTCTGTGTATTTGGAAAAGTAAAGGAGGGCGTCACTGTCAGTAAGTACGTCGGACGACCAGTTAAAGCGGTGAAACAAGATGTTGAGGGGCTCCCAGGACTGGTGGATACACTCATACCGACGACGAAGAAAATCCTCATCGGTCCAGTCAAGAATGCGATTGGTTTCAGGGGAGTAGAATAATTTGAAGCGTCGACAGGCGCCCATGTCAGAGAGGGAATTCTTCAACAGTTGGGGATTAAGGGCACTCGAAAGCTGATGTAGCTCTTCTGGTGTAAACGGGTAGTCAGCGAGTTGAAGAAGAGGACGTACACATTGATTTAACACACCGTGGTGGTAGCCACCAGTAGCACGAATCTCTTTTCGGAATCGGTACATGTTTCGGTTGGTAGCTTTCATTACGTTTTCGAAAAAAGGGTGCTCCTTTACGGCGGAAAATGGCGTTCGTTCTGATAACTCCTCTTCCTCAGGCTCCGCATCGTCCAGAGCGTCGGCCACATATCCATTGCCTTCTGTTGGCTCGTTATTGGACTCCTCACAGACCACATCATCCGCTGCTTCAGGAATTTCAAGCGCCTTGAGCACATCATCGTCGTCGTCGTTGGACTTTGCCTGTGTATCCTTCTCATAGATTTTAGCGACAGTTTCGTTGAAGGGTTTCTTTTCTTTTTTATTGAATTTTTTTGGCTGGCTGACTACTTTCTTTGGCGCTGGGGTAGTAGGAACCTCCGTATCCAGTTCTTCATCTGCGTCTTCGACTTCGGCGAATTTGCTGACAAACCTCACTCTTTGGGGCTTTGGGGCAAAGAGATTGGAGTAGTGGTTTTTATAATTTCGAGGGGCCGTAGAGGGCTCGTTGCCCTTGGTTCCAGAATAACTGGAGGACGAAAAGCTCAGTCCTAAAGTCAGTAAAGTGCCCTTAGGGCCGAATCTTCGCATCATTGTTCAACAAAAAAAATTAATCTATATTCAATGTATTTCTTTTTATTGTGATTATTAGGAAGACGTAACATAGTGTGAAGAGAAATTAGTTCATCCTTGACAGAAAAACAGCAGAATAACTTATGGTAACAGCAAAGAGGACTTAAAGAGAAGAAAATTAAAATGAAAAAAAAAAAAACTATTCATACATTTAATTTACACACCCACTATTCAGTGGAAAGCACACCAGCCGCCTCCTCATACATCAGATGACCCGTTTCTGGATCGAGAAGGGCTTGCAGCATTTCTTCGACCTCATCGTCCGTCATTCGTTCCCCCTCACTGGTCATGGCAGCTCGCAACTCATCTGGTAACAAGTATCCTTTTCCCTCTTTATCAATAGCCTTAAACGCATTGTATATTTCAGTTTCTGAGCTTCGTAGAAGGGATATGGGTTCACCAAATCTTTCCAGTGGAATTATTCCTGAGGCTCTTAACGTATCACTCCCCAAGACATTTGTCATGAGTGTGTCAATCAGTACAGCTTCTAAACGGGACCGACTAACACAACCGGATGCGGGGGCATCGTATTCAATCAGTTGGACTAGGTACACCAAATCGTTCTGTGAAATATTTAGCCCCACTGCACGGGAAATATAGCCCACTTGCAGCGTTGGGAAATAATCTGCGTTGTCTGCTGCGTCGTTAGCGAGGGAAGAATTTTTCAAGGGGCCCCGTCGGGAAGGATCCGATGCCAGAATAACGTCAGCCAACTCGTTGAAATGCCTTTTAAAGCGGTCACGTCTAACACTAGACTTGATGCCAACACCGTAGAATGGGCTACCTTCGGGGACTTCCTCAAGGACTACTGGGGTGTCCTTACTAGTCGGCTCATTTGATTCATCTTTCTTTTTTTTAGAGGTAGGCTTCTTACTACCTTTTTTCTTCGAGCTCATTCTTAAATTTCAGTTCAAGAAAGCTGCATAAAAAGGCGGGATACAAAAAGAACAGAGATGTTATCAACAGTTTCCGTCAGAATTGCTTTTTTTTTTTTTACTGTCTTTTGACGGGACAGGATTCAACTTTACAAAGGTCGGAAATAAAGTATCAAATACATCTCTAATAAACATAATCATGACTGATATATATATAATGGGATAAAAAAAAAAAAAGTAAAGAAATACACAAGCAAAAAAATGCTTATGTAATACGAAGATTTAGAAAAACGATAACAGAAGTTCTATACTGATTTTTCTAATCATAGTAGTCATAATTGTTTGTATCATCTTCGTCGTATTTAGCAACACCCTCTCTTTTTTCTTTTGTTTGCTTCGTGACGTAATGAAGGACACTGTTTTGGAGAACACCAATACGGAGCGCCATCTGTTTGATTTCTTCTTGAACTTTATTCACAGCTTCTTTAACTTGCATCAAAGGGGTCGTATCCGATATCTTTGTTTCCCTGTCCTCAATATCCGCTTTTGTTTGATCAAGAACTTCACTGATCTGATTGAGCTCCATGGTAAGCTGTTGAACACTTTGGTTGGCGACATTTGCAGAGTCTCTAGAACTATTGAGCTCTCTTAGTTTCACCCGATACGCCTCTACTTGCTCAGAAAATTGTTGCGCAAGGGTTTGTTCTCTCTTCTGAATACGCTCTTTCGATTTACTCATGTCGTCCGCAACCCGTTCAAGCATTAGTCTGACATCGGGGTAAATCTTTTCTATTGCTTTCAACAGAACTGATGAGCTCTCCACCCGGGATCGCCAATCATCATTATTTTCCGCACGAACTTGTAAAAGTGGTGCAACACGTTCGACCTCTAAATTCCACTCATCCGGGTTAACCGAAGTTACAATTGAACTCGATCCCTCTCTCACTCCCTTTTCTCCTGTAGCGCGAACATAAAGCTCATCTTCATCGTCGCTATCAATCACCACATTGTCCTCCACTTCATCCACGTCCATTCCCTCATCCCCATCGGCTACTTCAGCTAGCTCGTCGTATTTTTCCATTTTACTATAATCGATAGGGCGGAATTGAAACCCCTTATGTTCCAACGCTTGATCCGCTAAAGCTGAGAGAAGAATTAAAACCGTATCTCCACTTCCTTGCTTGATACGGTTTGGGGCAAGGTTGGGGGCAGATACATTCATTTCTTTTAGTTCAGCGAGAATGGTAGACGCGGATGCATTTGGGTCATCAAACTGTCCTGGGGCATCGAATTTTCGGCCACAAAGGTTGATCAACCACGCGGCAAGCGAGGTAAAGTAATAGAATTGCGTGTTTGTATTGTCAATGGTTGAAGGGGCAGTAAAATAAAATTGATCCAAAGGTTTAAAAGGTGGCTTCACAGAGTTACAAAAGCTGCTTTCGTAGTTCAGAATTCGTAATTTATCCAGGAGGGTCTGCATGCTGACGTCCTTCACCTCCTCTGTTTTCTTAGTATCCTCTTCCGACATCTTATCGAGGTAATAGTCTGCTGTAAAATTCACTACTTATTTCTTCGAAACAAAAATAAATGAAACGAAATGTATATCCAGGTATACATAAACAAAAAAAAAAAAGAAAGAAAAGAAACATGAATTAAGTGAACCATACAGTCAAAAAATTTCTCAAGATAGTAAAATTTTGATAAATGATATTACTCTGTGTATTAATAGATCGACGTTAATATTATACATGATTCCAAGATGCTGAATAAGACATCAGCATCAACATAAAAACATCTCGTCTACGGGATTTAATCTGATTTTCTCAGAAATATTAGTTTGTGATTCTCAAGATAGTTCTGCTGTAAGGGGACATAGTTTTTAAAGTTGTAAGATTGGGAGGAGGTCAACATCCATCCACCTTCTTCTTCTAATGCGTCTAAAAGAATTACTAAAAGTCTCGAAATACCTTCCGAGTCGCAGAATTGTCCATCAAGCCTAATATGCCAGTGAGGTGGATTGTCAGAATGCACGAATTTGGCCTTTGACTGACCAGAGAACGTAGACGTAGTTGAGTAGGGAATTAATTCATTCAAGACATTAACAGTGGTGTCCTTAATCGGGCCAACGATCAAAATTTCTGGCGGATTAAACGTCAAATTTACTATCAGATTCTTATCCATTTCACCACTAACCAGTTCAGTATTAGGGTAGCGGAACTATTTATTTATTTATCTCTCCGTCGTATTCTTTGTGACTTTTTTAATTTATTATTAGTAAACTTGCGGTTTTGCTATGATTAGAGTTCCAGTACTTGACCAAATCCAACCCGTTGTCTGTGAATTTCCTTTTTATATATTTTTTTTCTTTATTACTATTACTATTATTATTATTATTATTATTATTATTATTATTATGATTATTCTTTGTGTTTCTCGTTCGAATTTTGCTATTTTTTTTTTTTGAAGTCTAAACCCTGTTAAAAGTAAAAAAAAAAAATAGTACCAACTATTAAAAAAAAATATTGCGTGTAAAAGAGTAATACCTTAAAAAGGCTTTCAGTAAAAGCACTTGTGGTAGTCAGTTACTAATTCCCAAGAAAAAGCTGAGCAAAATAAAAAAAGGAGGGGGGGAAAGGATACGCTTAGAAACTTCACTAGTCGATGTTAAAGGGGTATAAGTATCTTTTCCCTTTTAAGTGTTTCGGTTAGTTTTTTTCAAGATAAAAACATTGTTTGACGTTTTTTTTTTTTCAAATTTTACAGATCTTTGTGTAAATATTGGCTTTCCTTTTATGAAATACAAACCCTATTTTGTTATTGAAAAAATAACAAAGCCTTTTCCCAATCGTCCGCATGCATGTACTCGGAGACTGTTTTCGAAATGATGTACTCTTGTTCATTTTTGGCTTGAGAAGTAGAAATGTTTTTAATCAGTAACAGAGCTTTTTTCCACTGGTTAGCCTGAAGTAAATTTGTGATGACGCGGTCAGCATCTGATATTGTCAATTTATCATTGATAAGAGATACGTCCGCTGCTGGTAAAGTACCAGCGTGTTTGTGGTTTGTAATTATATTTCGTTCTTTTAGTTGTTCCTCAAAGCGGTTAAAAACCTTACTTTGATCATGATGACGTGCCAGTTCGGCCAAAACTTTACTGCTCTCTTGTGAAGAGTCCTGAAGAAGAAGAACGACGAGGGATGTTAAGAGCAAATCGGGTAACTGATATCCTCTTTTCATAATCTGGATTGCACAATTCGCGCAAGTAGAGGCGTCGTTTTCTTTCAGGGCACACCTTAGCAAGACACGTGTTTGAAAGTCACTTAGCTTAGCGTACCTGTCCTTATTCTCGTTTAAGAAACTTTTGTAATTATCACCCGCATAAACAAATTTCGCCGCAGCATAATCACGTAATTTGTTCCTTGTCGCTTCGCTGACTCTCCCACTGATTTGCAACAAAAGTTCCGTCGCTTCTTTCCATTGGTTCTTTTTTGGAAAAGCAGTGCAAATTGTGGAACCTAACCCACAATACATGGTCACATGTTCCTTAGGTAAATAGCTTGGCACGGTAGCCAAAATGTCAGAATCCAAGGAGGCAGAAGTTGTCAGACTACTGTTATACTTGCCCTTGTTGGTTGGTTCAAGTGCATTGCCGTTTTCCTCGTATTTACATAATTCGTTCACTAATTGAAGGGATATTTTCCACAATTTGTTTGTGTGCAAAAATTGGGCCATGTTCTCACACTGGTCGCCTAAAAACTTGTCATTTTCGAAATTCATCAAATTAAGTGCAGCATTCCATTGTTGATGTGTTACCAGTGCTTTCAGAAATAAAGAACCGGCTGGAACTTCTTCAGCCTTGAACAGTGTTGCCCACAACATCAGCTCACAAGTTTTCCCTGAATTTTTATTTGAAAATAACAAACCAATTCGTTGTGAATGCTCCAATTCAAGTGGAGAACCGCATTCAATGAGCGTTTTTTGAAAGTGTGTCAAGGCTCTTTGCCAGCTGGATGTAACTTTGGTGAATGACGACACCAGTGGGTTAACCATGTTGGAGTGGTGCATAGTTATCTTGAAAAGAGGGTAGAGAGAGAAAAAAAAAAAAGAGAGGGGGTTTTGGGGTTTGTTTGGTTTCGAGGGGGTTATTGGGCCTGGCATAGGCGGGCTGTCGGGCAGGGGGTCGCCTGCGCCCGGCCGCCATGTCCCGCCCTCGGCGCCCGCCCCCCGGGGCCGAAACCCTGGGCGAAAAGCCAATGCATTTCCCTTACACATGATGCCTTATCCCCCTCCTTTCTTCTTTTTTTTTTTTAAACTAGAAATCTACACAAAAGTAGCATCACAGACCTCCATATTAGAAGATCCATATACTTTTATATTTTACCCTTTGAGTTTTGCTTTGGAAAACCATGGACACGAAAGTAATTCAAGTGCAATGTTCCACTAAGGATTTTAGTGACGTAGAGGCCAAATTACGAAGCTTCGACGAAGTCTCAGCGGTTGGATCCTTTCGTGAGAAAAATAATAACAATAAGGATTTAACAACTGTTTTTATTACCTACACGGATGAGGAGAAGGCAGAAAGTTTGTTGGAAAAAGTTTATGCTATACCCGGTGTTGTAAGAGATGACAAAAAGACAAAGGAGAGTCAAAAGTCGTCTTCGAACCGAAAGAAGAACTGGGCTGCAGAGTTCTTAATCCACGAGTCTCTGGAAGAGAGGACCCGAAGAGAGAACGAAAACAAGAATAACAACAATGCTGGCGGCGGTCGTGGTGGTCAGAGAAATCATACACGAGGTAAAGGTCGTGGAAATAGTGGACGGGGACGCGGGAATTGGGGTAGAGGGCGTGGAAATGGAGGAGGACGTGGAATGGGAGGCGGACAGAATAATGGCCACCACCACAACAGAAGAAATTTTGGACCTAAAGACCCCCTCGTAGACTTTAGCGCTGCTTATGTTGACAACGTTCCGTTTTCTACCACTAACAGTCAACTGATGGAAATATTCTCCAAGTACGGCACTGTCCTCGATATTAACAGGCTTGAGCTTATGGCAATGGTTTTGTACTCCGATCCAGAAGCTGTTCAACAGTGCATTCAACACGTTAACGGTTCCACCATAGGAGGCAACACTGTTACAGTTAGCAGCGGAACGGTACTAGTTCCCATGAAGGCGGCTAATATTATAGCTTCTTAACAACTTTTTTTTTCTTATATATATATAGTTACCCTACTTTTCTTTTAGGCGATTATATATATAAGAAAAAAATAACAACTTCGATTAATGTTTTAGTAGAAAACCTTCCTTTTTTTCCGTCTAATATTAATGATAAGAATAAAAAAAAAAATGAATAAAAATGGTAAAATATACTTAAAAAAAAAATATATAAACAAATAAAAAAAGAATAGGCCTTTAAGAGCAAGTAAAATTTAAAGAGACATACTTGAAAGCTTTCTTTTCATAAAACGTGAAAGAGCTTGTAAAAATACAGGCTGATATTTTCTGTGTCGAATTGTAATAAAGTAATTTTTTACTTTTCTCATTTCTTTTTTTTTTTTTACGACTTCTGTTGTCAACGGTGTGTTATTGTATAGTTCTTAGTATTTTAAAGAAAAAGGAAAAAGGGAAAAGGAGAGAAGGAAAAATGCGTCGCTCATTTCTGGCGCTCGACCAAACCTATGGTCCTCATAAGGCTTATAAATATACTTATATGCCAGATCCGAGAAAAATGGCTCCTATTGAAAGCACTCAAAGAACCGAAGTATTACCACTAGCAATCCGGCCCCCTAACTCGTTTGTACCAAACCATGAAGTTTTTCTGGAAAAGACTGATATTCATCGCCTCACCCCAACAAGCGATTTTAAGGGAACGTTTAAGGACTGGAACGACTTAATGACGTGCAGTAAACGGGAGTTGCGTACTCGCGGAGTTCCCACCCTTACGCGCCGCGCAATTAGGTCAGCAGTTTTAGCGTACCAAAATGGAAACCCCCCTGAACGCTTCGATACCAAAGAGGAGTGGCTTTACTACAAGCAATTTAAAACAAAGGATTTCAGTTACAGGGTTATTCCGGAACTACCCGAGAAGTATCGCCCCCATCAAAATGGAATTGATCAAGCACCGATCCCAGACTATAATGAAATTAATCACACACCTGAGTGGGCCGTAAAGGAAGAGAAGCGTCTGCAAGAGAAAAAAGCAATTTAGGTATCCTAATCTTTTACTTTACACTTATTTAATTGTTACTTTTATTGTTGAGCTGAATTTTGCCTGAACGTTTCAACGTGTTCTTCTTCTGTTGACGTTATAACTATCTTTTTCTTTTTCTTCCCCCCCCCCTTCTAAAGTGAGTTTGTTTTCTTAAGTTTTTTTTTGTTAACTTTTATTTATTGTACTTTGTTTTCATTTATATTACCCTGATTTTACCAGCTGCTGAAACATGTCTTCTAACGATGATGAATTTGCGTTTGATGACTACGAGAGCGCGAGTGACATTTCCGAAATTGACCCCGAATCTGACATCTTGGCACCCGTTCAAAAGCGCATAGAAGCGCAACTTCGGAGTCACCTTCAGGAAGTTACTCAACAGCTCCACGAAACTAAACATGAGCTTACAAAAGTGGAAAAGGAACGAGAGGATTATGGTGTGGAATTGTATAATGCGCAACAACACCTCGCAAAACTTCAAGAATCTCTCGAAAAGCAACACGAAACCCACGGAAGTATTCAACGAGAGCATGAGGAAAAGCTGAAATTACGGGGAGAGCTATCCTCGGTGACTGAGGAAAATACCAGAAAAATTCAGGAGATGCAAAAAGCTCTCGCCAAACACCAAGATGAATTGACTAAGCTGACAGAGACGATGCAAAAAGTAGAACGCTTTAACGAAGAGCTCAAGAATGAAGTGGAACTCGAGAAGCGAGCTGCGCATAAAACGGAGGATGACATTACTAGGTTAGAGAGGGAAAAATTGCGGCAAGATGCCCTTGTTGCCTCTCTCCAGGAGCAAATAAAGAACTTAGAAAACCAATCCCTGGGTATTGATGAGCAGATCGCATCTCAGGCAGAAGAAACCAAAATTGCAAGAGACACACTTGCGGAAGCCGTTTCGGAAATGGAGGCTATCAATATGGACAAAAAAGTACTCGTGCAACAATGGAGAAGCTCACTTCTGGGAATGCAAAGGAGACATGATGCACTGAAAAAGACAGAAGAAGCACTTCAGCAGCAGAAGGAAGATTTACAGGTTTTAGAAAACGAAATAGCGGGTTACCGAAAGGATATTGCAACGGTTCAGGCAGAAAACGTGAAACTCACCGAATTCATGTCACGCATCGACAACGAAATAGTCATCTTGGAAAAGCAACTTGACGTTCTGCTGGAACGGCGGGATCAAAATGCAAAACTCTTCGAAGCACTCAAGTCAACTGTTGACAAGAACGATGGCGAAGGCAAAGTAATTGAAGGAGAAATTAAAATAAAAACAGATGAGATTTCTGAAATTGAAAAACGTATAGCTAAACAAGCGAAAGCCATTGTGGATATGGAAACAAAAGTTTTGGATCATCTGAGCAAGCAGACCACTTTAAAGCAAGAAAGTCACGGAGCTCTACGGGACATTGAAAAAATTAAAGCTAGCATTAGGTCGAAGGAGCTGCAGGTCACTCAAATGGAGAATGAAATTGCCCGCATCCGTGTGGACACCCTCCAAGCCAAGGCTTACAACGAGACTCTGCAGTCCACCTTGGAGGACTTGGAAAAGGAACTCCAGTCAAGAAGTTCATTGGTCGAAAAGATGCAACAGGATATTAGGAAACGAAATGAGGAAATTGACCGCAAACAGAAGCAACTGGATCAGCTAAATCGTCAATACGAGGAAGTCATGAGGGCGCATGCTGGTGAGCAAGGTGAACATGTGGGTCCTTTAGAGGCTACCATAAACAGCCTTTCGAAGGCGATTGCCCAAAAGTCTGCTGAAAATGATGCGCTTCAACAAGAATGGATCAAGCTGCAGACAGAGTTGGTGGGGTGCAAAAATACAATGAACGAGATTAACGAGGCTATTGTTGACGCGCAAGCAAAGAGTACCATTTTGGATCAGAAAAAGGACCGACTTCTTTCGACTATATCTCAGGAACAACAGGAGATTGCTGCCCTGAAGAAAAAATCTGAGGCTATGCATTTGGAGATGAAGAGAGTCAACACTTTATTAAGTCAGCACTCGAACCAGACCGAAAGCGCCGCAAACGACGCATTTTTGCTCGAAAATGATCTGGTTAAGCGTTTGGAGGAGAAAAAACGCGAAGCAATTCAGCTGGAAAAAAAGGTTGAAGATACCAAACAGTCCAAGGGTGAAATTATCGAGCAGCTTTTAGACTGTGAACGGGATATCATGTTTTGGGAAAGAAAGCTTCAAATAGCAAAGGAGACCGAAATGGCATTAGATCCTACGATTGGTAAAGCAGAAACAGAGAAGATGAAGAAGGAGATTAGTTTCATGGAACAAAGAATGGCACAGCTGCAGCGAGAACAAAAATTCTTAATAGAAGAGATGCAAAAGTTGATAGACCACCGCGATATTATACGCACAAAAGGAAAAGCGGTGCAACAAGCAACTGAAAAGAATAAGAGCGGCACCACTAGACTAGCGGTAGAAAAAGATAATGCGAAGCTGTTCAAGGAGTTGAACGCCAAAAAACAAGAGGCGCAGAAGAAAGAACAGGCTGCTAAGGAAGCCCTCGCGGATGTCGATCGGATTGCAGCGGAGGTAGAAAAAGCCCAACATGAAATTGAAGGACTTGACGAAACAATCGAGAATTTGCAATCTCAACTAGAAGCCGCAAAGAAGTCGAGGGAGCAAAGTGAAGATGAAAAACAACTGAAGCAAAGCAGCTTGCAAAAGTTTCGTGAGGCAGAAAAGGGAACTTACAAGCTTTCCTGCTACCCTGAACAAGCTCAAAGTGAATTACAACAACTGGAGGAAGGTAGACGTACTGTAGTGAATGTAATGGAGGAGTTGGCTGAACAGTTTCCTGAACTTGCGACCGAGCTTCAGAGTCTGATGACAATGGTGTGATATACTGATTATATAGAGTTGTGATGTATATACATATATATTTATTTCTATTCTAAAAATAAGAATAATAATAAAAAAAATATTATTAAATCGTTAAAGCAAAAAAAAAAAAAATGGAGAGTTTTTCTATGCATCGTTTGAAACAGTTTTTCTTTTCCTTTCGTTACATTGGCATTTTTCCCTCCCTCCCCCTTTTCGTGATTTACTTTATTATTTGTCACACAACACAGTTTTTAATGAGTGAAACGGATGAATTTCTCCGTCCATGGACTGCTAGCTCCATCATTATGACTTTGGATTACGTGAAAACTGGGGATCCTAGTATCGATGAACAGTGGAGTCAACGACGACAAGATTTAATTAACTGGGTGCGACTTCGACCAGACGTGGCGTCTCGCATGATGGTGGGTTTACTTTTCACCGTACACACCGTCGGTCCCCGTACAAGCAATGACAATGAGAGAGGTAGTTTAGTGCTTCTCAAATCGGCCATTTTACAGGCGTTAGAGAAAGACACCACCGAAAGGCGAGCGTTTCGGTCGGGTGAGGTGATTGGCGCTGCGGTCTTCGCAGAGAGTTACTACGGTGGGACATTGCCGGATATTCACTCTGTTCTGCAGCGCGTGTGGGGTCCGCAAGACACACACCCTGATTTCTTCCCGGAAGATGTGAACCACGACGTCGTCCGGTCTCTGGAAAGACACTCTGTACTTCTCCGTCAGTTAGTGGAAATGAAACTAGTTCCCCCCCAGGAGGCACCCCGCACGCTTCGCCTTCAAAAACGGAAATCAGTATCCCCTAGGTTGCCGCCTCTCTCTGAGATTTCTACCTACTTCTTTTCCGACCCCGCCCACGTGGAACTGCTCGGTCCACCGCAGCTGCCTTCAGTCTCCCCAACCCCACCCTTCGCCGTCCGCACACTCGCTGATATGTGGGAGATCGCAGACAAGAATGAGGCCCTGTTAACCGACACCACACTGGTACGGGACCAGGGACCGGTGGTAGAACCCCAATGGGAAGGGGAAAGAGAGTTCCCGTCGGACTCCAACTCGTCGTGGTCTGTGGAGGACGAAGAAAAGAGAGAAACGGACGATATTCCACCAGTACCAACGTCCACGAAAGCAGCCCCAGAAGATCAGAGACCCGCGACGTCCGTTAAAACCGTCGTCTTAAAAGAGGACGAGGTTTTGAAGTTTGAAAACGGGGAGTACCGAGTCGTTCCGTTGAGATCACAACCCTCGAAAAGACCACGTGAAGAGGGAACGTCAGCGAAGCCCAGACGTGCTCGCGTGTCCAGAGAGCGTCTCCAGGCATCTGTCATGAAGTGGCCCATTTCAGAAATTCTCCGCGAGGTTATCTTAGTTGGTCTCCGACCACCTGCTGGGGAGGATCGAAAAAACTGATTCCGAGGGGATACATCACAAACCGCTGTTGGGAGGGTTATCCCAACCATACACACACACACACACACACACACACACATAATTTTTATATATATATGGATAAAAATTGATGAAGTAAAGCAGGTTGCTGCAAGGATGCTGCACTTTTTTACTTCCTTTTCCCCACATCTTTTTTGTTTTGTGCTTTTTTGTATTTCTTTCCGGTTCACATTTTAGAAGTTAGGCCATGTGGCAAGATAGCAGCGACTCTGCTCGTAGTCCGTGGGTTGTAGAGCAGCAAATAATCCGCTCCATCCAAAAGAATCCATATAGTTTGTATGGTCTTGCGCTTCGTGCACAAGAGAATCGCGATAGTGAGCCTAAAGATTGTAAAGCAGACGATGTAAAGGAGCGGGTACACACCATTGTTTCCAATCTTGACATTGTGCTAGAGAATGAAGATGTTAACGACGACCCCACCCACGAGATAGTCCCCACTACAGCCGCCGATGAGGTGGAGTACGAAACAGAAGATGTCTCCGCTCCCAACTATAGACCCGACGGAGACGTCCCAAACGCCGTACCCTCCACGCAGAGTAGCTCTGAACCTAAAAAAGGTGGTCTTGCGGCCCTCCTTTTGGAGTCTCGTCAGAAAGAATCCCTTGACAAGTCGCCACCAGAGGCGGACCTGAAGCGACCCAGACACGATACAGCGGAGGATAATGACAGCGAGGAGGACTTTGAAGTGATGATCCCTGGTACGACAGAGGTGAAGTCCAGTACAGACGCCCCGACAGGGCAAAACGAGGTCGCAAAGAAACACCCTTCCCAAATGTCCCGGGAAGAGTTTCTTTCTCAATTCAAGAGGGCCCCTCGACGTGGCGAAATCGGGCGCAGTGCGGAGGAGATAACAGCGGCGGAATCCTTGGGGTATGTGATGTCGGGGTCCCGGAGCAAAGCGGCACAGCTGTACGTGGATCGAGTACAGCGTCAACTTCACGAGAGAGAGGCCTCAAAACTCCAACAGCAGTTCCGAAAGGTAGAGGATGAACGTGAGGATGGGGAGTTAGTGAAAGGTCTGGCGCAATTGATTGATGAAAAAGTGAAAGAATACAACTCGTAATGTACCGCTGTTTTTTTTTTTTTGTTCCACCTCTTAATTTCATCTTTTAACATTTTTTGCTGCTACTTGAGTTACCAGCGCATAATATTGGGATCCTGGTATGGGTATACTTCCTTCCCCCCACCCCCTCTCCCCTTTCTTCGACCTTCTCTCTGTCTCTTTTCTATTTTAAGAGCTATCACCTGAACTATTTAAACTAGTTACTCTTATTCTAATGGCACACGCTGAACCCTCTCTTTGTATGGCCAGCCTGCCACGGAAAGCGGCTGCCATCGCCTTTGGGACCAAATTGGGGATTGTTCGCTTTCCACTGGGCGAGTCCTTCACACCGTCCCCTTTTAACTCGGTCATGATTGAGGACGGACAAGTGATCCGCGCCGTCGCGTTCCTTCAAATCCCTGATGGACCTCTCTGCGTGGTCACCGCGGGCGATCAAAAATACATCAACGTTTACAATCTCTCTTCCAGTAAAAAAAATAACCCAGACGCTTTGTTTGACTCTGACGACGACGAGAAGGAGTACAAGCAGAAAAAAAAGTCAGCCGAAAGTAAATCGCTGAAGCCCGCTTATCGATTCGGTCCACACCCAAAGCGCATTGTGGCACTGACTACTGGCAGTGATGGGACGATTATATTCGGGGACAAGTTTGGAGAAGTGTATCGATTGATGCTCACCTGGACCCCAGAGCACACGATTGACGTAATGGGGGACAAGAAGGAGCCCTTAAAGGCTCTTTTGCAGCACTTCAGTACCCTCACGACACTGTTCCTCACCTCCCCCGTTCCACGTCTGGAGAATGTATCCACCTCTGAGGACCTCGCGAATGTCGAGCCTCGACGCTTGTTTTCCGCCGATAAAGACAACCACTGTCGTGTTAGTCGGTACCCCGAAACGTACAGCATTGAACAGTTTCTTTGGAATAAAAAAACGCCTTCCCCCACGACTTGTGTGGTAGAGATCCCTTTTTTGTGCGACGAGGATGCACATCAACACGCTGCAACCGGTCTCATTGCGAACAAGAGTGGTAATAAGAAAAACAAAGACTTCAACGTAAATTTGAGCTACTACGCTACTGGTGATGCGCAAGGTGTGGTCAGCTTTTGGGCGGCTTACAATGACGTACCGCACAGTGATCCGGAGGAGCCTTTCAATCTCATTACCACATTTCATCCTCATCAGAAACTGGCAGCCAAGTTTAACTATGTGCTCCAGCACGACGAAACCGTGCGTCGGGAGGAGGAAAAAAAGGACATGGAAGAGCAAGAAA
The DNA here is from genome assembly GCA_019695575.1 of Angomonas ambiguus. Taxonomy (NCBI): domain Eukaryota; phylum Euglenozoa; class Kinetoplastea; order Trypanosomatida; family Trypanosomatidae; genus Angomonas; species Angomonas ambiguus. The sequence continues at coordinate 40,989 of JADNSB010000106.1, read as the reverse complement.
AGAAGTACGGGGGAGTCGTTTCCGTTGTATATGTACACCTTAACCAAGCCGACCATCACGATTTGCACCCCCGTGATTACGTCCGTGGTGTTCTTATTTCTTACGAACTTTCAGATGAGGTGTTTTTTATCCCCTTTTATGAACTGGGCGAGTTTGGCCTCTACCCCTCTATAGTCGACCAAAAGCGGTTGAAGATGTCTGTACGCCCTGCTGGTTTGGTGAAGAGTAATACCAACACCGCAATGGCCCTTCTAAGGGACGGCTCTATTCGTTTTATCGGATTGCTCCAGGACACTAAAAAGGTAAAGACGGACGACGAGAAAAAAATATGCGACTACGTCAGCAATATTGACGCAGAGTTTCGGGAGTGGGATCTTCGGATGCCTTTCTTCGAGGAAAAGCTACTGACCATTTTGGGTGATGGAAAATCTGTAAACAGTCGCAAGAGGGGCGCAGCGGGTGAAGACGTGCACACTCTTGAGAAGCTGGACCTGTTCGCTCACTGGAAGCACGAGGCGGTGGACCCACGTAGCCGTAAAAAGGAGAACGGGGAATCGGATGAAGAGGTAGAAGAGGAGGAAGACGAAAAAAAGAAAAAGAAAAAGAAGGAGTGATCTCTATTTTTTTTTTTCTTTTAAAAATCCAACATAGTGTTTTTAGTGAGTCTTGCTTTTCTCTGTTTTATTTCATACATCAACTTCCCCATTTGTCTTTTTTTATTTTTCCTTTCGTGCACGTGTAGTGTTTACATGCGTGTGTGTGTGTGTGTGTGGCTTATTATTTACAACCTCTTCATTTCTCCTTTTATTTTCTCTCTGCGTTTTCTCACCTCCTTTTCTTTTTTTTTATTATTATTATTGACGAATAAATAATGAAAAAAGTAAGTTGCAAGAGTAAATTGACTAAGTGTAGTACCTTTTCCTCCACTTGACATAGACCTATGGGACAGTCTCTGAATCCACTCCGAACCCACGAGGACGTACCCGATGACGTTAAGGAGCAAATCCCTCCGATCGACTATACACCGATAGCTGACGAGGAGAAGGAAAGTGGAAAAGAAATGTGCGAGGATTGCGGTAGTTACTTTGGTTGGTTTGTGTATAGTACCAATTGTGACTGGTGTGGAAGACAACTGTGCACTCGCTGTTGTCCTAACCGACACTTACTGAAGGGTAATCCCGCCTGTGGGGAGTGTACCCGCAAGGCATATCAGATACGCCGGCGTGAAATGTTAAACGACCACTACAGACAGGCCGGTGTCGCACCAACCCATACTGCTCAGTAAAGAGATATCGATCGACTTTATGGACTACCATTATTATCATGACATCACTTCTCTGCGAGTGTGTCTTTTACTTGTTGTTTTATGTATCAAGAGACGTGCTTGGATTTTATCCAGAGGTGTACTTGTATACCTTTGCATTTCCGTATTATTGTTTATCCTTCTTTCTTCCGTTTCTCCTCTATTTTTCCCCTTTAGCTATATCTTATTTCAAATGAGAACGGCAAGGAAGTGCGTTGTGACGTTAATGGCGAGTGGTCGCTTCACCACTTCCAATTATTCTGTCCTCTTTCCTGCATCTCCAGACGCAGCGGAGGTTCGGGGATGGGTGAAGGATGTTTCCGTTGAACAGAGTGCCATGAATCAGATACAAATGCTGAGCCAAATGAAGCAGATTATTCACGACCCTATCGCTATTATGCCGGATGTGCACGGTGGCATCGGGTGTACCGTTGGGACAGTGATACCCACCAGTGGGGCACTCATCCCTGCGAGTGTGGGGGTCGACATTGGATGTGGCATGATAGCGGTGAAAACATCCCTCACCGCGGAACAACTTCCCGACTCGCTGGAGAATATGCGGTTCGAAATAGAGGCATCGGTTCCTCATGGTCGAACGCACAGCGGACGTCAAAAATCCGACGCGGGAGGGTGGCGCTGGGAAATACCAGAGAGGGTTCAAAAGGTATGGAGGGACCATTTAAATGAGGGCTTTGTAGAGCTTTGTAAACGCAACCCTTCTTTTGAGACCTCCAATCATATTACCCATCTGGGAACGTTGGGATCAGGAAATCACTTTATTGAGGTGTGCTTGGATAATGATGCCACTCAGAGGCACGTTTGGGTGATGCTCCATTCCGGTTCGCGAGGAATCGGTAATCGCATCGGCAGTACCTACATCGAGACCGCCAAGGCGGACATGCAGAACTTAGTACATCGTCTCCCACACACGGACCTGGCCTACCTCGAGGAGGGGACCACCCACTTTAAAGAGTACGTGGAGGCGGTAGAGTGGGCGCAGAGTTACGCCATGTGGAACCGACGCCTCATGATGGAGCAGACGATCGAGGCGATTCGTAGAGTGTTACCCTCCTCTCTTTCGTTCACCGTGGATACCGCGACGGCGGTCAACTGCCACCACAACTACGTAGAGCGGTATGCAGTCGGAGACTCGAGGGGGGTCTGGCTTACCCGAAAAGGCGCCACCTCCGCTAAGGAGGGGGAGCTGGCGGTGATACCAGGCTCTATGGGGGCTCGCAGCTACATTGTTCGAGGCAAAGGGAACCGCGAGAGTTATTGCTCCTGCTCGCATGGGGCTGGCCGCCTGTATAGCAGAGGGGAAGCGAAACGACGGTTTACTCTCGACGACCACGCTCGAGACACAGCTGGTGTCACGTGCCGAAAGGATGAGGGGGTGTTGGACGAGACACCAAGGGCGTACAAGGATATCGACACTGTCATGAACGCACAAAGCGACCTTGTGGAGGTGGTCGCCACCCTAAATCAGGTTCTTTGCGTCAAGGGTTAACTTTCCCAGTATTCTGTTTTTCTTTTTTCTCATTTTTCTTCACATTTTTCACGACATTTTTTTTTTCGTCTTTTCTACCATTTCGAAATGCGCTTCTTTTTTTTTTTTTTTAGCTTTTGAGTCTTTTCCTCTTATATGTCTATTTAACTACTATTGTTCACTCCCTCTTTTTTTTTTCTGTGTTGTCAAAAAGCGTAGCGTGACGCTACTTGTTATCTAGATAGAAGATTCCCCCCCCCCCCTCTCCTCACTTTTTCCCCCTTTCTAGTGTTTGTTCTTAATGAAGCGGGCAAGAGAGGACACTTCTCCCTACGAGAAAACTTTCGAAATAATTAGTGAGCTTACAAGAGATGTTTGTGAAGCGTCACAGCGGATGGGCGAGGCCTCTGTGCAAGACCTTGCGTCACCCTCTTTCAGTCTATCCGAAGTCGCAGGACCCATGAATACGGCCGTTTCTTTGGGCGTCTGGACGATGCGTAAAGTTTCCTTTGATAGTAAGTTTATCAGCGGCGATACCAATGGGGGGGATGCCTCTAATCCATACCTCGTTGACTCCATCGTACTCCTCGCGAATGAGGGGACAAGTCTGGTGCTCCTTCATGGAACCGATACCACCACCCACACTGTGGGAGTGCCGTCTGACATCTCCTCCTTCTTTGTTCCGGGGGATTTGGTAGTGTACACGGTATCGCCTTCAGAAAGAAGGATACAACAGCTGAGGTTCGTCACATTTAACAGTCGGGTCTTTGCAGATGCGGATAGTTGGACCGACGCTGTGAGTCTGAATGTTTCCCTCACCACAGAGTGGTTGAACCGTTTGCTTCTTCAGCCACCAGGGTTGGCACAACTTAGCTTTCTCCTGAGTGACTCTCTCGGCCTGGGACATCCCTCAACGCAAGGGTGGAGCAGAGCGCTTCAGCTACCCTTGTTGTTTAAACTCCAGCACTCTGTGGAACCTCACATAAAGGATAGCGCGCGAGACAAGCTTAAAAAATTCTGCCTGGTGTTAGTAAGAATATTCACCAATCTCTTCCACCACACCGAAACCATCATCTCTATTCCAAGTGTCTTTAAATTTCTTTTATTGGAATTTCTCTCCTCCCCGTTGATGGCGGAGGGTTTGAGCACTTGTTTACTCGACATAGAAAGGGATTCTACTTACCCCCACGGACCACTTCCTTCTATTTGCCTCCAGCAAGCCATACAGTTGTATCTTTCGAACTGTGAAGCGGACAGTAGTCGTTGCGTTGGTTTTACCCGGGAAATAGAGCTTCAGTGTGCGAACACATTTTTCACGGTTTTACACCGACTGTCCTATTTTTGGGTGAGAGAGAATTCCAAAAATGCCTCGGAAAGTTCTCTTTTACGAATGTTAGACGAGGTGGGTACGAGTGGTCTGTTGCACCAAAGTAAACAATTTATTGAGAGATTCAGGGTACCGGTAGTCGCGGAGGATTTTTTTTCCCAACTTTCAAAGTGTCCCACGCTGAAGAACTTGGGAGAGATTGGGGATAAGGTAGTAAAGGAGCAGTTAAGCGCCGCGGCGCGGACCTACTCTCCTTATGTGACCAAGGAAACCGGTCGTTTCTTAGAGTGTCTTGCACGGGCCGCGTATGCCTCCTTCTACGACGACGCCTCAAGTGCTGTAAAATGGGTCATCGATACAGAGGAGAAAACTCCCGAGAGGTGGATGGGTGTCGAGGGCGGTTTATGGGCAGGGCGCTTATTCTCCGTGGATCCACCACTTATGAAGCGAAACTTTGACGCCCTTTCCTACACCGAATTGCGACACATTGGCAAGTTTGGTGTACCCGTCCGGTTCACGCTTCAAGAACACCCAAAGAGCGCTGAACTCGATGCGTTTATCCGTTCCTATTCCGTAGAGAACGGGTCCTTCTCCACTTTTGGGTTTGTCCTAATGATCATTCATAAAACACGTACCCTTTTCCCCGTGGTGCTCACCACGAGTACACCGTTAGACTCTGGGGAGCAGCAGTATACGGCTCATGTTCTGCAAGACTCTGACTTTTTTACCGAATCGTTTCATCTGAGCGCCACACCCAACGGCCACGATTGTTGGTTGATTGTGGGCCGTCACCACACAGTGAACCGCTCCATCCATTCGATCTACCGTCCGCTCCCCCCTTTTACCCCAGCGATAAGTTTCTTTGACTTTATTGACAGTCTAAGCAGAGTCTATCAAGGACTTCAAAAGACAATTCGGGAAAGCCTCCGTAAAACGAAAGTGACCCCTCAGCCCTCCGATAGAGCTTTTCTTTGGATGGATTTCTTTTCACAAGAGAAACTACCAAAACAGAGAAACGTCCCTACCATGGACGCAGCGGTGTCTAAAGCATTCTTTCACAATGAGGCTGGAAAAAAATACTTGGAGGAAGCGATCGCTAACGGGGAGTTCTCCGCGGCCCAACGGGAAGCCCTTCATGCCTTATCTAGTCCGATTTCTCAACGGAAGGAGCGTAACGAGTTACTAACGTCCATACATGTAGTGAACGGTGTGGTGGGTAGTGGACGGTCAAAGGTGCTGAGAACAGCAGGACACATTAAAGGCTTGCAACTCTCCAAGGTACGAAAGTTACAGCGGGAGGAGGTGCAGCGACCGATTAAAGGCAACCAGGACGTAATGAAACAATTGTTCACGCAGCTGGGTGAAAGTGAAAAAGAGGGAAAGGAAACATTTGAAGTACTCCTTAATATTGCTTCCTCCTGTGAGCAACAGACGGAGCTATTCGCACGTCTAGGGAGTTCTCTCAAGTATATGGAGCCACCGTTTTTATTGCAACCCTCGCGGCAATCCGAAGAGGAGCGAAAGGCGCTCCCAGAGTCTACTGTTTCCAGTCTTCCTGACTTGATCCAGGACGGCCTCAAACGGTCCTATCACGCGCCTCTTGCTCTTCTGTTAAAGGAGTGTTGGAGTCGTTTAGGCTCCCTAGGCCACGCGGTGGGTCAGGCGTCCGGTGCGGAGGAGAATACTCTGCATGTGTTTTGTCTGGAGCATATTATGAATACGCACAACGTAAGGGAAGTCTGGGAGGCGGCGGCCGAGGCCAAAGAACCCAGTTGGAGTCAGTACCTGCAGCGGGAGATCTGGCCGTCTGCGTCCCTTCAGCGCTACGCCACAGAGCCGGAGGAAACCGCCGCGGAGACGGTGGAGTGGTCTCTCGAAACTCCTTTGGTTTCGGATAAATTTTCCTGCGTAGACATGCCCGAAACCACCTCCTTGGTGAGGTTGGAGAAGGATATGCGGATGGGCTGGTTTTCCGTGTTCAAGAAGAAGCAAGACGAGTTTTCTTCCTTGATATATCATCAGCAGGTCGTATGGACTCAGCAGATTGCCCTTTGGATGACAGACTTGGCCCACGGTATTACTGCCGTATCGCAGTCGCAGAAGTACTCCGTCATTCAGAGTTTCAGCAGTGAACTTTTCTCTAGCTCCTGTATATCCTTTCTCCAACACTGGCAACCCAACTGTGTGTTTATAGACGATGGAGAAACCATAGGCGACGAAACCTTTGCCTTGCTGCCTCCTGCCAACGAGGTGGCGCTTACTTTCTGCTCCTCGACACCGCCATTTCTCCTTGAAAGACGGCAGGCGCTGCCACTGCTGTTCAGGGCCATCAACCGGGAGCTGGACAAGCACTCCGCCGCGTCTGTCATTTCCTTCCCTGATGCGGTGCGGTACGACAGACAGGAGGTGGCCCATTTCCTTAGTCAGCTGTCATTGCCAGGCCCGTTGGACTCTGTGGATTCCACAGAAGACACGGAAGAGAAGGAGATTGTCTCTCCACCCCCTCTACCCGGGCTTGCCTCCTGTAGTGGGGTGGAACTGTGGACGCATGCGGAGTCCGTCACGTACTCCACTCAGGCAGACTTTGTCGCCGCTCGTTTTCTATTCCGGTACATGAGCAGTTACACGAACGGACTGCCACGGCCACTGAAGTTTGTTCTAACTACTGCGTTTCAGGACGAGTTCGAAGCGTGGAGTCGAACGGACGCGGCAACGAGACCCGGTATTCACTGCTTTCCCTTTTCCGATTTGAGCGAAAGGGATGGTGGTGGGGGTGGCGAGGAGTGTGATATCGCCTTGATTTCCCTTAGTGGGTTCTCGCTCCGGGTGTCCCAACTCGGGGGATGGCCGCAGGTGCTGGCCGACACGGACGAAAACTTTGAGGCACGGCTTCAGTACTGGGTCTGGCGGGTGGCATCTCGGGCAAGAATAGGTGTGTTGTTTCTGTCCTGCACGGACTGTATACAACACCTGTCACTACTAAAGAACATTAAACGTTTTGTGCTAAAGCAACGGGAACAGTTGGCAGCGGACTCCCAGAGCACTTACTGGCTCCCGCCTACTGTCGAGTGTGGGGTGATGGCGCTACGGTGTCCTGACCACTTTAAATCGAAAAGGACGGCCCGAGTGGAATGTGTGGATAAAAACTGCGTTGTGGAGGTGGAGGGCGTTTCAAAGTGCCAACTACTCTGTCTGAAACCTTTCGATCAATGCCCTGTCCCCTCCCACGTCTGCTTGGAGGCTTGTCACATTCAATCTTCAGTATCTCCAACGGATAACGTTCATCAACACTGCCCTTACCCGTGCCCACAGACGTTACCTTGCGGTCACGCGTGTCAGAAGAGCTGTGGGGACCCCTGTGGACCGTGCGGGTTTGAAGGGTTGAAATTGCTCTCTTGTGGTCAAAAGGTAGTCTGCGGTATCTCCACCGATCAAGAGCTGCAGTATGAGTTTTTCCCCCACTTTCAAAAGTCAAGATGTGGAGATGAGGTTCGAAAGTGTGAGGAGAAAGTTTCCTTCACCTGTGGGCGGTGTGGGGTGAAGTCGCTCGTTTGCTGCACCATGGTCAGCAATTACTGTAGCAGAATGCGGCAACAAAAACTGGATGAATACAGAGAGGAGCACCACGAGGATGCCCCTGCGGATGCCACGTTTACAGAAGTCAATTTCGAGCTACCGGAGAGTTACTGCCCGGGTTGTGTCGGTGTGTTTAACAAGGTGTGTACTACCTACGGCTACACCCCTCTCCCAACCCCGAACTTGGATAGACTAGGGGAACTGGAGCTGGACGACGACGGGGACGAGGAAATTCCCCCCGGTGAACCACTCCCGCGGTCTATGCTGTCCCCTGAGGCACAAGCGGAACTCCATAAGTACTTTAATTCTGCCCAAAAAAAGAATCAACTCCGGACTAAAATGGAAGCACTTCAAATCAGTAATCAACGCACCGACGCGGCGTCCTCTGATTACGCAAAGTACAAGGCTATTTTTGAAAAGAACAAGGCTCAATCCGAGGAAGAAGAAACCGAGTACCGAAAAGAGCTGGAAAAGGAAATGGAGAAGTGGACATCACGACTCCGACAGCGCATTACCGAACAAACCGCTCTTAATGAAGAAAACGAGACGGTGTTTCCACTGATGGTGAGTAACGCGAAGGCGGAAAGCGAGAGACAGGCTAAATTTCTACAATAACAGTTCCACACCACTCACTTTAATTTTAATTGTGAACTGTACTGCATTTTCTGCAGTCGTGCGCGGTCAGCGTAGCTTCTATAATGAATATTTTCTCATTTTCATTATTTTTTTTTTTTTTTGATCTTAATATTTTCTAGACATTTGTTTCAACTTGTTTCCCCAATTCCCTTCTTTCTCTCGCTCTTTCCAAAGAGGAATCAACATGCGACGTTTCACTCACAGTCACGCGCGACTGTCCCTCCACAACATTCGTAGTTTTTTTGTGCGGTTCCAGGAGACCCCCAATGAGGCGTGTTACAAGTTTTTCGTTAAAGATACGGTTTTCCTTCCTCACAGTGGGGGCACCATGTTGTTTGACCGAACGAATGATTTCCAATCCCCACTGGCGCGCTCTATCCTGACCGCTCTTCCTATGGTGGAGGAGGTCACGATAGGGCCATCATTTGTGACGGTGAGAAGGGTAGAAAGTGACAACGCAGAGGTCGCCGCCAAGTACTTTGCAATGAAGTTTCATGGCTCTCATAATATTCTTACCAATCCCGAGGATGCCGCTAACCGCTCCCAGGCGTTACAACGCCAGGTGAATGAGGCCATGCAGGAGGATGAGCCTTCACCCGCACCAGAAGCGGGAGATAAAAGTATACCCAAGCCCTCCGCCGAGGACTCCTTTGAGCTGGGTGGGTTTCAAGTGGAGCAGGATAACACCGACGACGCAATTAACGAAGAGGCCTTGAGGGCACTCATTGAGGCCACGGACTGGTCGGATCTAAAGTTGCACGTCAGTGCTCTTATTACGGATCACTTACACAGTGGCGACCCTCACGTCTCCCCGGATGCTCAACACCCCCACGCGGACACTTTCCCTGAGGAGGGAGACTCGGAAATAGTGTTGATGATCAAGGAGCTGATCGCGACGTCGATCCGACCACAGCTACAAGAGGATGGCGGGGATATTCGGTTCTGCCGATTTGACGAAGAAAGCGGAATCATGGAGGTGGAGATGCTAGGGGCGTGTCGGACGTGCAAGAGCAGTAAAACCACTCTGGTAGACCTCATCGAGCGCACCTCGCGGCACTGGATACCGGAGGTGAAGGGAGTAAAGGAGGTGCAACGGACTTCCGCCTTTGAATTATTTTCTTCCGAGCAGGAGACGGAGGACCAGAGTGAGTTCAGTGAGGAAGAGGAGGTGAAGGAGGCATCGGCGATCACGGTGGACACCTCTTCCCAGCGGACCGAAACGGACGGAACTTATGTGCTAAGAGAGGTGAATAAAGCAAAACTTTCACAGTCGTAGTGTACAGTATTTAAAATAAATTACCTTTTTGCTCCTACGCGTTACTACCACCTTTTTTCTCACCCTTGTAGATTTTTCCTAGTACAGGATGAAAAACACTATTTTTTTTTTCTACTTTATTTCTCTCTCTCTTTTTCTTTCCTTCAACTTTGTTGTAGAATAAGCAATCACCATTAATTTTGCACAATGCCGTCCTTTGCCAATGCACACACCACATACATAGTACCCGACACAGCCTCTCATTATGGGAAACTTTTTATGCATGTGTTGGGCCTCCCAGTTGTGGAAGACTCCAGTGATCACCTTTCTGCTTTTATTTTATTGTTCTTATTCTCCCTCCTTTCTACTTTCTTTATATCTGCTTTTGATCCTTCACTGTTACCATGTTGTATGAGTGACATGTGTTGCTTTCACCAGTATTTCCTCCCCCCACTTCCATTTACCGTATTGCATTCAATTGACTGGCGTTTGTTGTCCGCTCTGCTTGCACCCTATCCCCAATTTTCTTCTCTTTTCTTTTCTTTTCTTTTTTTTTTTTTACTCTTAAGAATAATAAACAGGCTGGAATGGCATTCAACCGCGACGATAGCTTGAGGAATGCCACCCGTACAGACTTTTCCATCACAGTGGTGGACGGGGAGCCGCATGACTTTTCATTTTACACGGCGCAGGATATGGACGTTGTGGTGAAAATTACCCATCTAGTGTACACCCCACCGACCTCACGGGAGGAGTGGGAGTCGTTCTATCAGCAACGGGGCCGAACGCCCCCTTCGGGAGGGGACCATACGGTGATGTCGGTGTCGGCCTCTCTGAAGGCACTCACACTAAACAACACCATAGAATCTTTCGTGATTGCCGCCTTCCCTTTGTCACTCAGTAGACTGAACCAGACCCCAACCCCACAGCCGACCGACGTGGTAGGGGGCTTGAGGATATCACTGGAAGTGGATGACTCGGTGCACCTTTTGGTGGACGGTCCTGGTACGGTGGTGTTTAAAGGCGAACTTACCATGATACCAGTGGTCGACGAGTTTGGGTCGGATAGTGAAGATGGGCAATCGGATATGAACGAGGAAGAAATGGCGGAAATGTTTCGACTATCGAGAGGATAAATCCATTCTTGTGGCAGGTTAAGTGGAGGATAATAAAAATCATAAAACACGGTGTTTTTTTTTTTTTTTTTACACTTTGTACAGTGAAATAATATTGTAGCTGCGTAAGTGTCTCTGCGTGGAGGAAAATAAAATCACAATGTACCATCTGCAAGCAATGCTTTTCCCATTTTCTTTTTATCATTATCATTATCATTATTTTTTTTTTTTAAAGAATGTCAAGCCACTTTAGCAGGAATAGTAGCCATACCCATCTCTCTTTCGACGGGATCTTAAATTATCAACACTCGGATAGTACCAGCGATGACGGGAGCCCGTTGTTTCATCCTCTGAGGTTTGAAGGAAATACCCCTCTGAGGGAGTGCAGGGATCGGTATCAGCCTGGTGTCGTGAGTGATTTGACGATTCCATTTACCGAAGAGGGCACCGTCAGACCTTCTATTCCCCCCCTCTCTGGGCCTAAGCGACACCTCCCGGACCGAAGTTTGGTCCCCAGTAATCCCGCCTCCCACCGCTACCTCACCCCCCAGTCCCTCGCCAGTAGTCCTTCTACGCTGTCGCCGCGGTTCCAGAGCAGCGGGACGTCGCCTCGTATTCCGGCGCCGTCTCCTCGGGTTTCATCCCAAAACTCTCTTCCATTTGAGGTGTCCCCCGAGGCGCTCCAGAAGGTGTTTAACCATTACGTTAGCTCTCTATTGAGGAACGGGGTGAGTATTGCTATGGTGGATTCCCATAGGCAAGTACTGCAGCGGGTGCTAGAGCACCAGTACTACGCTCATCATTCGATCCAAACCCCACAAGAGCTCCCTGTGCCTGAAAAGGCCCAACGACTGGACACAGAGGCGAATAATAGATTTTCCGAGAGGACAGCAGATCAAAACTATAGGAGGAGAGTACTGTCGGAACGATTGGATTGGAAGCGAATCCTGCGGTACATGCCGTCGGTACCGCTTACGATTGAGTACGCCGTGAGCCCCCGTATACGACGCCATTTCGAGCAGAGGAAGTGGGCGAATATGATTCACCACGCAGGGATTCATGGGCACCCCTATATACTAGAGGACGGCGGGGGGGAGCGGGACCCCTACCAGGGCTGTGGACAGACCCGCGACTCCAACGATCGAATGGACGGGCGGCCGAAGAGCTATCCAACCGGTGCCGTGCCAATGGTCCGCCGCCTCCCTCGTAAAGTGTTGTGCCCCACGGAGTCCTCCCTCACTCCGCCGTTTACCTGTCACCGACAGAGTGTGTTGTTGGATGCCCTTTTCCGCGAGGGATGGTTCTCCTCTCATGACTACTTTTCTCATTGGTATCTGGCACCGTTTTACAACCGGGAGAGTTGTGAGTGTGCGCGGGTGCACATACTGGCGTTACCGGATCGACAGTTTTCCACGGAGGGAGAAGAGTACACCCAGTCGCCCAGACCAGTGTCCCCTCTCCCCTTGTCCGACGGACGTTGGCACCACTTAGCGAGCCGTCGCAGTAGTTTAAATAACAGTTTTAGTGTGGACTCTGCACACTCGGCGAATTCACCCGCTTCTTTTGCGCCATTACCGACAGAAGGGTACCCACCAAAGCAGGAGCCTAGTCCTCTGATTGAGGCGGTGGACTCCAAGGAAGTAAAGGAAAGCGGACTGGTTCTACCACCCAACGTACTCTATCGAGGGTTCTACCCGTTTTTCTGCTGTGAGGATACGGTGGGGAAGGTGCATCTCTTCCTGGACGAGGATTGTGCGCCGCCCACTTCCCACTTTCTGTATTGGCTCCACCGGTCCCACCCGCGGCGTGTGCAGACGATAGAAGAGAAGCTGCATGCGGCAAGCCCCCACCCCCCACCCTCTCCCCGACCCCTCGCCCTTCACCTCACCGACACCCAACTGCCATGGCTCGCCTCACAGTTGGAAGTCTCCTACTTGGGCGACTACAACTTGAGGGTAGACGAACTATACATTGCCCTCGACACGGAAAGAGTGGTAAAGAACGATCAGTTGCTCTCCTCATGGCTGTGGATCAAAAACTTCTTTGCTAAAAAGAATTCTTTGGTCGTTTTTAGCGTTTCGTGTAGGGAGGGCGTCGAAGATTTCCAACAGTACAGATACCTCCCTCCTCCTCCTGTCCAAGGACTGGTGGGGGGTCCGGAGGAGGGACCGTTATCTCTCGTGCGGCAGCCTGTCTCCGCCCTTTACAATCGTCTGAACTTCTTTGTGCATCTTCAGCTACTTCGGCTTTGCTATGAAACTCCGATTGAAGTGCTGGATCAAGTATTGGGACCGGACAATGTGATTCGGTGTCTGGATATTGACTCGGACTTCTCTCCCGAGTTTGAGCAAACGGAGAGAAACCTGTTCCCACTCGCGCTCAAAGAATTGTTTTTTGTGGGAGAGAGAAGACTACGCAGCAAGGATGGATACCCCACACGCCTACGAGAGGACCCGTCACTGGTTGGTCTTCGTTTTCCATCGCAGCGGTTTCCTCACCTCGAGGTGCTTTGGCTCGATATATACCGTTTGAGACGAGTAGAGTTTGACCGTGGGTTTAATGCCTTCAGGGAACTGCATATTATAGCAGACAACTCGTTCAAGTCTTCTTTTCTTGTAGGTGTGGAGCATCTTCCGTCGTTGGAGGTGCTTCATCTAGAAAAGGTCACGGTGGATCGCCTAGAGTTCCTGGGAGAGTCCAAGTCACTCCGGGAGTTATTGCTCCACAACGGTAGGCTGTCTTCCTCCCTCACCCAACAGCCTCTCATTGGGGTGGAAAAGTGTTCTTCGCTTCAGTACTTATCCCTAGCCTACTGTTCGGAAATCAAGTCTATCGAAAATTTTTCTCGCTGCACCTCTTTACGTAAGATTGTGCTCACGAGGTGCAATGGTATCAGTTCCGCCTCCATCCGAGGATTTGAAAAACTTCCTCATCTCGAGGTGCTTTGTCTAGAGTTTACCCGTGTGAGTCATCTCAGCACTTTCTCCCAGACGCCCTCACTGCGTGTACTCCGGCTAGAAGGCTGCAAACGGGTTCTTCGTACTTCCGTGGAGGGGCTAGAGATGAACAATACCCTGGAGGAAATTTCCCTCAGTGGAACTAATGTGGCGACCATCTCTAATTTAGGGGCTGGCTGCTCCAGTGTTCACACACTGGACCTTAGCCTTTGCCGCTACCTCGATGTAGAGGGTCTCCAAGGGATTCAAGCACTGCCCAACCTAAAGGTGCTAAACCTTTCCTACACCAACATCACCGATGTTCAATTCCTTCAGGATTGTATCCGTTTGGAGTCCTTAATTCTGGAGGGATGCACCGCACTGGGGCCGGATGCGTTGTGTGGCCTAGAACGCGCCAAATCACTCCAACGCATCGTTGCAGACAACTGCAGTCAAGTGCGAAAAATTGGCCACTTTGGAAACTCTCACAGCCTTGTTTCCCTTTCCCTCAAAGGTATTAAAGAGCTCACCGAGGAGCACTTGAAGGGGTTAGAGCGGTGTGAATCATTGGAGTATCTGAATCTGAGTGAGACGAGTGTCGCCGATGTGACCTTTTTCATTGGAGGTCTACCCCGTTTACAGGTGCTGCTGCTGGCCCACTGCCCCTTACTCCACGCACAGGGTATTCGAAATCTACCGTTGCTGTCTAGCTTAAGAGAGGTGTGTCTTCGAGGGCAAAATCAAATCGGAGAGATCAACTTTCTGCGCACGTCTCTCTGTCTCGAAAGAGTGGATATTTTCGGCTCCCACTGCTCGCGTAACCCATCGTCTTTTTCAGGACTCCTCCGTGCTGGGGTTATGGTGTTTTACTGAATATTATATATATTTTTTCTATTATCTACTCCCCACTGCATAGTACTCCCTGTATAGTTAATCAAAATGTTTTAGGTATGTTTTTGTTTTCGCGCGTGCGTTTAGTTTTTTGATTATTTTTTTTTTTTAGTAATGCGGTCGATTTCAATCGTTGAGTGCTACTCTTTCCGTTTTTGTTTTTCTCCCCCTTATTTTATTTTTGTATTTTTTTTTTTTACTCAGAATGGATACTAGTCCGTCGATAGATGTATTAATGACCGACCACAGCACCCACTCTACCCTTTCAGAGGAAGAGGAAGCTCTGCTCGACGCTCTCGATAACTGCGCCCATTCCCTTTCCCTCTCCACCTCCTGTGAGGTGGATTGGAAACAAGTATACCCACTGAGCGATGATACTGGCTTTGCAACCCGTTTGCAGTGCCGTCTGTTTGCATTGCTCCAAACACTCTCCCACATGGACCGTTTTATCGACTACTCGGTCGACTCGTCGGAACATACATGGTCGGAGTGGGAAGCGTTCTTTGGCGCGAATAAACAGCTCCTCACATTACGGCATCGTCTGATGCTTTTCCTTTCCACGTTTATAATTTCCCATGTAGTGGTAGGCGCCGAGGAGGAGTCGCAACTGCTTCGTAATATTGACACGGAGCACTACTTCAAGGCGAAGTGGGCCCGGTGGTTTCTATCAGAGATGCGAGAACATACCGTAACTACACGACCCTTCTGTGGTCAAGTATTACGGGACGAGATGGCGGCAGAGATGGCCGACCAGACCCTTGAGGCTGCCCGATACCCTTGGATGGAGATATGGGAGGGTTTTGTCGACTTCTCAAAAGATACACAAAAAGAGCTGTCGGAGGAGTACCAATTGAGGGAGACGGTGAGCCCCCTGGATACCGTGTTTAGGATGGTGGACCGCCACTTTGACCCCGTCGTTCTGCATCGCTCCTTTCGTGTTGGGGTAGCCGAGTTTGTTGCCCTTCTTCAGGAACAAGTAAAAGGGTATCGACGATCCGCGTTAATCCGCCTTACCAACCCCCCCAGGACGGAGACGCGCGACGGCTGTGTGCTCCAGGAGGTTCTCAGCAGGCTCATTGAGTCTGCTGATTTGGAAAGGGCGGCGCAGCTGTTTCCGACCTCCCTCACCCCTGCAGGGGTTTCTTTGAAGGGCGGTCCACTTTCTCTACTGACGGGCTCCTCCTCCCTCTTTGTCTCCCTCTGCCCCGCTCTGGTGATTGAAGGTCGGGGGATTCTGTCGACAAGGCATTTCAACGAAGGAGAAGTCCTCTTCAGAGAAGGCGCGACAGTTGCGTTGAAGAACATGGAGCGTGTTTCGATGGAAACTGCAGCTTTCTCCTACCTTCGTGAGCTAAAATCCGCCGTATGGATTCATAAGAGGGAAAACATGGACGAGTTCAAGATTGGTTTGTCGGAATCCGATGGGGAGCGAAGAATGAGCGACCCACTGTACACCCTTCAGTTTGTCAATCACAGCTGCACCCCCAACAGTATGCTCGTGGAGCGTGTGGTGAATCAGAACGCTTCCGAAAAAGAGTACTGTTTAGTTTCGATTCGGGAAATATCCCCGTGGGAGGAAGTGACGGTGTCGTATACGTCCACCCTTCAACACTTGACGAGCTCCCCCGAAGAGAAGGAGTGTCTTTGGGGGTTCGACTGCCAATGCCCATTCTGCCTTTCTGGCAAGAAGACGCTCCTCGACGGGTTTCTTTGTCCACTCTGCGATCATCTCGTCCGAAACAATTTGAATCCGACCTCCGATGGGAAAACGCTTTCGTTTCGTCATTCTGTGGACTGTGTGGCCAATGTGGACGAAAATTGTGCCATAGATTTGTCGACCGCCCATTCCGAAAAGGTGAAGGCGTTCTTGTGCCAGTTAACTAGGGTGGAAGAAACCATTTTAGAGTGCACTGCCGATGAGTTGGAGCCGTCGTTTTATCCCGAAGTGGTGGGAAAACTCCTGCAGCTTGAGAGATGCTTCAAGGGTACTTTTCCTTCTACCCACTTTGCACTGCTGCGGCTTCGACTGGACGTCCTTTCCGTGTCTTCTCTCATGGGGGAAGTAACCGCAGTGTTGAGCACAGAGCTGTTAAAGGACACTTCCGTCCTCTTGGAGGATATGGAGTTGTTGCTGAACCGTATCGATCCTCTCCTTACTGGGCTGCGGATGTATTATGTATTTATGAGAGGCCGTCACGTGTCCGCTATGATGTCGGCAGAGCGCTCCGAAAAAGGCACCCGTCTAGATGAGTGCTGTGGTGCGGTACGAGAGGAGGATGACTTCCTTCAACGGCCTTTTGTGCAGGATGGGTTGCTGCGTAGGTGCGTCATTAAGTCGTTTCAAGAGCACGTGATGCAGTACTGTTGGTGCTCCTACAATTCCGAAGAGGATGTACTTTATTCTTTCCTCCGTCGATTTCAAACGGAGTTGTACGCTGCTGGAATTGAGAACTTGCGGGATATCGACACACTTTCCTGTATAACAGAGTAGTGGTGTTATTATTATTATTATTAGGAGAGAGAGGAAAAAAAAAAAAAACAATCTCAACCCCTTTGAATATTTTGGCTCGCCACAACTGCTACACTACGCTAAAGTGTACTTGCTGTTTTTTTTTTTTTTGATTTCCAATGAACTTAAACTACACAGTGATAACAATTACACTTGTAACGATGTTACCGCAGAATACTGGTCTCTTCTTTCACTGTTTTTGCTTCTAGACCCCTACATGGAAGAGACGCACTATACGCTGTGGGGTATGTGTAGAGCGTTTGTGACAGAAACGTGTCAAGGGAGGGACAGTACCCATGGTATTGAACATATGGAAAGTGTCACGCAACGGGCCCTTCTGATATACATGATGCTAGAGCCGTCGAGTGCATTAAACGAGCGAGAAAAAAAGTTAATTCCCTACCACATCATTCTTGCTGGGATGCTGCACGACGTCGCGGACCACAAATACGACCTGGATGGCACTCTCGATGAAAGGGTACAGCGTTTTTGTAGCACGACAGCGGCTAAATTTATGGAAGGGCTAACCGAATGGGACTCCTTGTTGGTGAATAATCTGCTGAAATGTATCGATTGTATTTCCTTTTCAAAAGAGAATAAAAAGGGATTGCGGTACTATGAAAAGGAGTTACCCGCGGATTGGCTGATGGTACGGAATTGTGTGAGTGATGCGGATAAACTCGAGGCGATTGGGGAGAGTGGCCTTTTGCGCTGCTATGAGTTTTCCTGTCATCGAGTCGGTGAGTTGTGCCGAAAAGATGCCTCCAAACGGTTTGACGGTGTCGCCTCGCTCGAGCGGTACTTGTTGCAAGAAGTAGTGACCCATCATGAGGAAAAGTTGGGCCTTCTTTACTCCACGTATATTGTGACAACTCCAGGGAAATTTTTGGCGCAACCCCTTGATCAGTCAATGACGGAGTTGCTGAAGAAGTGGAAGGAGTCTGGTCCCCCACCGGTCCAACTCTACTGGGCTGATTACGCCAGTGTCATCCTAAATGAGGCGTGATCTTATTTCCTTTTCTCCGTTTTTAAAGTTGTTTTTTTTTCCCCCCAATCCACACTACTAATGGGACTGAACTATAACACTTCTCCACCCATTCTCGTTCTCTCTCTGTTTCTTTCCATATTGTTTTTTTTTTTTTAACAAGTCAGCAGATAATGGACATTACACGAATCGTTTCGGAAAATGAGACTGCATTAGATGCCTTGACCAAGCTAATTCAACACCAAAAAGGAAATAGTAAATTCCCTCTGTATCGGAGACCTTCTTCTTCCAATGAACCCATTTCTTCAATGTCCCGAGATTGGGTGAAACAGTCTAAGCGGAAAACCCCTCGATCAGAAAAGGAGCGCACGCTCGATGCACTGTCTTCACTGGTGAAACAGAACTTTAAGCCGTCTTCCTCTTCACCGAATCGTCCGCTGAAGCGAAACGCGCTTACCCCATCTCAAAAGACCCTTTTAGCGAAGCGGAAGACGGCGGTGAGACGAAAAGGGAAGCGGAGTTCTATAAAGCGAAAAATCTCGCGCCTCGATGGACTGAATAAGGGAAAACTGTTACCCTCCTGCAAGTGTATTGCCAAACGTGTGCAGTCCAAGTCTCCTTCCCCCCTTTTGTGGCTTGCTAGTCACCGTATTCTCCGGCGAAGATGTAAGTACATTTATTTGCTACGACCGACACAATCGTGTGTTAAGTGCAGCAGCGCACCAAGGATTTTTGTGGCTTCAGAGTGTATGAGGAAGTGCCACCGCTCGTTACAAAGGTGGGCGCAGGGTCTCACTCACCCCTGCAATAGCTCTCCTCTTCCTCCCTGTCATTTTCTGTGCGATCTTTCCAGTGAGTTTGTGTACCTGTTGAGCAGTGTCTCTGGTCTCCATACCGTCGCGGGAGTAGCTGGCATGATTGGCATGACAGTGACGTCTACAGGCAACGACGGACACCTTTTAGACTCGGAGAGACCCCTCACAGTAGTACAGGGCAACATGTGGAGCGCAACGTCAGCGCCCCGCCATGTGATCCCGGTTCTGCTGGTGGATTTCACTTCACAGGTAGGGATGGACCGGTTTATTCTCTCGGCGCCCTCTGCAGTGTCTTTTGCGTCAAAGGGCAAACAAACGATTTCGTCTGAATTGATTTCGCTGTGGAATCCTTGCCACACCTCTCGGGAGTTCGCTGGGGTGTTTGAGGGGTGGAGTGCGACGGGGTGTGCGTCACTGGTGACGTGCGCACAGAGGTGGAGGGATCAGCACCCAGTCTCATCCCGATCGATCTCCTCTTCCACACTTATTGTACCCAGTCTAGCAAAAAATCCCATGACAGTGGCGAACAAGGACCGACTTACCCACTGTGTCTGGCGCTGGATTGAAATCAGCGAGCACACCGCCAAAGGCAATCAGTTTACGGGAGGAAGAAGAACACACTTTGAACGGTGCCGCCGCATTTTCTCTTTCCTTCTCTCCCAACTTCATCGCTGTGTTGGTGCAATGTCTCCTGCTGAATCCGTTTCTAAGAAGCGCTATGAAAACAGAACTGCCGTTATCGCGGCCAAGGAACGGAGGGAGTTACTTCACCTATTGGGCCGTCCCTCATACCCTGAGGACTACTACTGCCCTCGGAAAAACATTCCACTAAGTGCAAACTTGACGAACGGTTCGTTCCGATTGCTGTGCAGAGCGGCGGGGCAGAGCTCCTTTTCAACTCCCCTCTCCCTTGGCTGGAGCAGTGTATTGATCAGCGTGGAGGGATTGTCCTCTCCTTTGACTCCCCTCACTGTGTCTCCTATCGGCGTTGTTACTTCCGAGCATCCGTTTTATGTGCAACGATTTGGGTGCAATGTGGTGTTGGTGTGGCTCTGCTATGCAGAGTCGGAGCAATCAATACAGAACCTTTCAAAAGTACTCAGCGAACCGAAACACAACACAGTAAAGTATTTTATCACCTCTCTTGAAGTATTTCGGTCCTTTACCCGAAAAGGAGGAGTTCCTGAAGAAGAGTTCATCACATTGTTGCTGAATGAAGCGGTATACACTCCTGTGGAGCCGATACCTTTGTATGTCTAGCATAGTATTCTGCTAAAACAATACTACGACTACCCATAACTAACATTTTTTTTTTTTGTTTACTGTTGTTATTGTGTGGGGTATGTGTTTCCTTGCGTAAATTCCTTTACTCTCGTTACATCTCTTGTAAGCATTGACTTTTGATCGTATGCACAATCTAAGAAAGAAACACAAACAAAACATAAAAATAAATGAAGGAAGAAAAGCGTTTTAGTGCCTTCGATGTTTTACTAGCACATCAGTCCAAGGCGGTGAAGCCGCGGAGCAAGCGACCGGAAAAGCATCGAAAAAAATACCCCCAATTAGAACCTCCACCCCAAATGGTTGCCTCTGTAGCGGCGGGGAAACGGGCCCTTCGTCTGCCTTTGAAGACGAACCAAAGTAGGAAGGAATGCCGTAAGAGAAAATCTGCGAAGCGGTCCTGCGGGCCTGTCACGGCTTCTGCTTCAAAGGAACCCCCTCTTCCTCAGCCGTCTCTAGCCGCCTCTGCACGTCTACGTCGATTTGATTCGTCTGCGCCGTTGGTCATGGGAAAGGGTAAAACGTTGCTACACAAGGAAGAAACACCCGCCACTCGGAGTAAGGACGTACGGTGGATTAGGAAGTGTCGTGCTGCTAGGATCCGAAACTCCTCCAGTGCTGTCCGCCCCAATGGGGTGATACGGTGGTGGGCAGCGCGTCCTTACTCTATCTGGAAATCGGGCCTCAATGGCCGACGGAAAAGATGTGTGCCGTGGAAGCGACGGCGACAGCGTGTGAGGCGTATTCTGGGGAAATTGTCTACCCGTTTTCCCTTCGCGGGTGGATCAAATATCAAACACACGCTCCACTCTTTGAATCTCTCTTTCTGGCAATGTGTCAAGAGTGTGCTGATTGCGGAGAGGAAAGTATCACTGCTTCGTTTTGTAGGCACCGTCATCCCTTCCCTTGCGCTCGCCCGCTCCTTTCCATTGTATGGGTCATTATGTGAGTTGGTCTACTTTAAAAGGTGTAGAAGCCGCGATCCACCCCTGTGGACATTGACTGTGTCGGCAGTGATGGACGTGGTGCCGCTCGAGGAGTATGCTTCTTTGGCGAGAGTGGTAGCGGTGGGCCCTTCTCCAGTGCCAGACTTTCTCCGCGACTCTTACGAGGGAAGGAATGCTGGCATTGCACTCGTGGCCCCTGCGGTGTACCCCGTTCGGTTATGGTTCCCTGGAAGTAGTGGTACCCTGACTGATTTAGTTCAGCGTATCTCCAAAAGTGTACCGGACCCCTTCTCTAATAACGTGGTGGCTCTACGTTACAAGGGGGAGTGGTTCGAAAGCGGTGCACTGAGCCTTCTGGAAAATCGCTATTTGTGACACTCAAGGAAGTGGTGGTGTTGGTGGTGGGAGGTTGTCTATTGTATTTTGGCTCTTCTCATTTATTTTCTATTGGTTGATTCTCAGACTCATTATTAGTATGCTAGAATCGCTGAATTTTAAATCTTATTCTTTTACCACCGAATGTTTAGTTTAGTTTTTTTTTTTTTCTCTTCAGAAATAAGTAACTGTAAAACGAAGTCTTGTGCGGTTCTCCTTGGTTCGCGGAGTGTACGGTCCTCTTCAACGAATGCCACTAGACAGAAAATGAAATCTACGCGCGCACGATCCCCATCGTCCTCCAATGTTGCTAAACGTTTAAAGTCCGACGCCCCTCTCGATGTGGCCGCTTTTATTTTCCGGAGAGATTTTCGTGTAGACGACAATACAGCCCTTCTTGCACTGTCGGAAAAAGCAATCGAAAAATCAATAGACATTCTTCCCCTCTTTTTTTTCAACCCTGTACAGTGCGATGAGGACAAAAACGCCTATTTCGGGAAAGCCTGCTTCCAATTTCTGTGTGAATCGTTGGAGGATTTGGATCAACGTCAGTTGAAGGGTAACCTGGTGTGTCTTCGAGGAACGGACGAAGAGTGCTTGCAAACGGTGAAGCGGTGTGGCTTCAATGTACGGCTGATTGGTTACAACGAGGACTTTACACCCTTTTCCCTCGTAAGGGATGCCCAACTCCGTCGGTACTGCGACTCCCAAGAGGTGGATATCGTGTCATCGGCGGAGGACTACACCCTCTTACCGTTGGACACGGTGGTTCGTGACAACGAGCAGCCCTATGCGGTCTTTACGGCGTTTTATAAACGGCTAATGTCTGATTTTTCCGCCCAAATTAAAAAGCCACAGAAACCGAAGCGGTCACTTCCGTTCGTACAAGGGGCGAAGGCGTACTTTGGGAAACAGTGTCAGTTTCCCCTTTACGAGACACTACCACAGATCAGTGACCACGGTGGACGAGAGGAGGGTCTGCAGCGAATGGCCAACATCCCCAATATGAGGCAGTACGCCGAGGAACGCAATCGCATTCCGGATGACCTTACTTCCCATCTAAGTCCGCATTTGAAATTTGGAACGGTGTCAATCCGTGAAGTGTGGGACCAGTCGGTGCGAAGTTTGGGGCGGAATCACGACTTTGTACGGCAGCTGATATGGCGGGAGTTTTACTGCTCCCTCGTGTATCACCATCCACGTCTGGTAAAGGCACAACTTCACGCCTATCCTGGTAGTGTACTGGACACCTACCGCGCCGAAGCCCGGGCCCCAGCGGCGTACACCAATCAAGGCTCCGGTAACGATCCTTTTATGGCCAAGTACATTCCATACGTGTGGAAGTGGCGGGAGAGGGATTGGGAGGCCTTCCAAAGAGGGGAGGTGGGGGTTCCTCTGGTCGATGCTGCAGTGCGGTGCCTCAAGGCCACCGGTTGGTGTCATAATCGGTGCCGTATGGTGATTGCGAATTTTCTCGTCAAGGTGCTTCACGTGGACTGGAGAGTAGGGGAGCGATGGTACGCTACAGTGGCGGTCGACTTTGACGTCGCCAATAACAGTGGTGGATGGCTGTGGTCCTCGGGTCAAGGAGCGGACGCTCAGCCTTACTTACGCACTTTTAATCCTTTCCGCCAGTCCGCCAATTTCGATCCCGACTGCGTCTTCATTTACCAGTGGGTCCCAGAGCTGCGGGAGGTGCCACCCGAGGTCATCCACCGTTGGGAGGAGTACTGCACGAAGCACAAACTGAATGCCGGGGTGTCATTGAAGGACGCAAAGCCAAAAGGCACCCACTCCAAGTCGAAAAAGCCGATGGATCAGTGGTACAGTACCACTTACCGCGCCCCAATAGTGGATGTAAAGGAATGCACCAGGAAAGTCATCGCAGAATTTAAAAAGTACGACCCAAAGTAACAAAGAACAGTAAAAAATGGATTTTCTCCTTGTTTTACAGAACATTACACTAGTAGATGTTAATCTACCTCAACATCAAAGCATTATTCATTATTGTTTATTATACCCGACATCATCATGTTTTTAAGCGAATCATACTTTGACGGAGAAAACTAAGCAAAGCATGTGCAAAAGTTTTTCTCCTTGAGTCTTTGAAATACTCGCAAGTTTTTTCTCAAAGAAAAAAAAAAAAACACTCTCCCTCTCTGCTTTTGCGGTTCGCCTCGCTTTTTTTTTTTTATTTATAATTTTTTCTTTTTTTTTTGTTTCTTTTTGCTACCGTCTTTCCCTTCTCTCTCTTCTATTATTATTATTATTATTATTATTATTATTATTATTATTATTATTATTATTATTATTATTATTATTATTATTCTCCCTGTTTGTTTCAAGTGAAAACGTAAGTTAACACCTCCGGAAAATATGAAAGAAAAAGTGGTTCCCATCCCTTTTCTGGGCCGTGAAGTCTCCAGCTGGTTATACCGTACCACTCGTTGGGTGAAGGCAAACCCGTGGAAGTCGGTAGGTATCCTAACCGTCTGTGTGGGAGGCACCATCCTCTATGAAGCAAAGGTCACACACAAGAATAGGGTACCGTCCCCCAACGTCGCGAATCACTTGGAGTACCAATTAAAAGTGTCTTCAGAAAAGCGAAAATCCGCTGGTTTAGAGCCGGTTGAAGAAGGAGCGCTGGAGGTACCCCCTGGTAGCACGTTATCCGAGGAGCAGCTGAAGCGGGAATTAGAAGTCTCGAAGCGTACTCTGACCCAGGCGGAACAACTTCTTTCCAAGGCCACCACACCCGAAGAGAGAGCCGCCCTTCAGGAGGTGATTGACGCAGAGAAGGAACTCATGTCTGGGATTAACAACACGACGATGATAGTGCGTAGCGGGCACTTGATGGTTCGCGCCCCTCACTGGGAAATCCGTAATAATGAGAGAAATTGGAACATCTTAGCCCGTGATCAGCAGCAGCAAAAGGATCACTACTGGTATCGCCTAGAGCGAAGCCGCGAAGATGATTACGGCCGAAATACTTTTTCCAAACCGTAATGTGCACCTGATAAGGGAAATTAACAGACACACACACACACACACACACGTGCACCAGTTTTATTCTCAGCTTCACATCAATATTTAACTAAGAAGGGATTTCGCTCCCTATAAATTTGTTTTAACCTTAATTTTTAAATAATCTTTTTTTTTTTTGTTTAAAACAAATTACTGAAATATGTTGTTGTAAACCAAAAATAATAAAATAATAATGAGAAAAGAAAACTCCTTTCACCTTTATCTCCCGTCTAACTCTTCTTCTTCTTCTTCATTTCTTTTTTTTTTTTTCTCCCTACTATACCGCCAATCAATGAATACGAACCATAGCCTATAGTAGTACTCATATGCGTGTGAGAAGAGGGCACCCTGGGACGGTGGACCTGAAGCTGTGGTTCGCTCGTTTCGTGTCTGGGTCATCCGGGCGGGGTGATATCGCCTCACGAGCTTCATTGATTGCCAATAAAGGTAGGAGTGTGATGATGTCCCAGGCTGGCTTGCGGGATAACTCACAGTCTACTACCCCCCAAACTGGTCAGCTACGCATCCAGAAACAGATTCTTCACGCATCGCACCGGAGTAAAAGCGCTTCCGGGGCTTTCTTACTGCCCGAAAAGGCGAAGTGGTCGTATCTGATACCCGCGCTGTACCAAAGTGTAGAGAAACACTTACCCGAGGCGTTTTACACCTCCACGTTGCAAGAGGCGGCGAGCTGGAGCGAGGAAGCGGAGACCCGTTGGAGAGATTCACAGGCCATGTTTCGATATGAATTAGGGCGGTATATTCCGTTGTTAGAAGACAGTATAGCACATGCAGAACTGCCGTATCTGATACAGTGGCCGGGACTATTTCGGCGAGCCGGCGTGAAGCTGCCCATAGAGGGTACGAGGGAGCGGTTGGTTGTGGTCCACTCCGTCCACCCCTCCCCCTACCTACTGGATAGCACCGACAAGGAGTCGGTAACGGCGCCCTCTCGTCTAGACGAGAGAGTACGTCAGTTGACGCACTATGTCAAACAGTCCGTTGACTTGGAATGGCAACAGGGTAGAAAACCGTCGGAACGAAAGTCCCCGCGAAAAGAAGCACAGGAGAGGGAGATGCAGAAGAAGTGGGTCGATAATTGGGAGTGGCATCAGACGCCTCCTTAAGTCGCCTATTCTCATCCCTTTCGATCATCACCACATTATCATAATTTTTCTTAAATTTTGTGTTGTGCTGATTCAAAGGTAATATTACTTTTTTTTTTTCTTCTGTTTGTTGTTGTTGATGTTATTGTTGACACTTTTTTCTTCTTTTTTTTGTCTTTTGTTAGACAATTTTTTTTTTTTTTCTGCATCTCGTTCTCATGAATAGGGAGACACCAGAGCTGTCTCTGTCATACATTCAGACCAATCCGACCGTTCAGTTCAACATTCTTCACTATCTTACTACCTTGGACTTTGGGTCAGTTCAGAGTAGAAAAAGCTACGGCGATACCGACTCGTTCTTTCTGCCTTCCCCTTCCGCCAATGGTCATCCTCAGGAGCCGCATAGACACACCGCACCTTCCACGTGTCGCAACTCGGAGGAGGGACTGCGTATTACGATACCCATCAAACTCGATGCGTACTCCGTGATCAACTTCTCTCCCGCTTTAGGGCAAGCACTACTTCAGTCCCCAGAGGAACAGTTTCACCTATCGCTGTCCTGGGCGGTGTCGGAATGGCTGATTTCTAGTCTACTTCAAAGTGGCAGCCTGCCAGAGGGCTTGATACAAGAGGTGGAGCGAGCCGATCCTCCTCTACTGGAGGCGATTGTGCAGAGGACAGTGGAGGTCAGGACTAGTTTGCTGCTTCTTTCTATTCCGCACTGCATTGGGGATCTCCTACCCACACCATCCTTACCTTGTATGGACCCAGTTGAGGTGGCTTGGCAGCCTAAAAGGCCCCGAAATAGTGGCAGCTCCCTCCATTCCCTCTCTGTGAGTCCAATAAGGAAGACATCTCTCCCAGACTCTCCCTTGTCGTGTGAATTTCTGTGTGAAACGCTATACGCCATGAACGCTGCTCTTTTCGGTGAAGAAAAGGAACTCGGAAATGTCACTGTTGTATCCACTGTCCAAGAGGTATTCTACGCGTCCAGAGAATCTAATGTTCCGGAGCCGTGGGTTAAAATTCAGTCTCTCCCGACCTCCACAGGTCGTACGTTTAGTATGTACATCTTTTTGGGATTTATACCTCTGTCGGAGTGGAGCGAGTTGGTCCTTATTGGTGCTCTCTTAGAAATTCAGGGCGGTCTCATCATTCACCAGACTCCCGCCACGTCCAAACAACCCGAGTCTTTGTGTACCTACCTGGTAGCTCACTGTGTCCGTCGTGTTCTTCTGATTGACACTCTGCTAAAGGAGGCCGATCGTTTTACGGCGCAAAGTTCCCTACGCAACTCTGGACTTCATCAGTATTCGGGAGATCCGTTGATGAATGAAGAAACTGCGGCCCAGTTCTCTGTGAGGCTTTGGGCGGGTTTACGCTTTTTACTAGGCACCCACCTTCGTCGCGGAGAGATTAGGTCCACCTCATTCTTAACCGTGTCCCTGGATACGGTGGCAGCCATACTTAGCTCTCTCTTCTCGGCGCAAACCACAGATGGGTCGGGTATTTCGGTTCTCATACTGGATGAGATGAAAACAACCTCCGGGGCACTGCAAGAGCTAGAACGAATTATCCCTGGGTCTGTTCTCCATTTTCGACACAGTGTCACTCAGCACGCAAAGAGGGATTTTTTTTTACCCACCTACTCCTCTTTAAAAAAAAAGCCCTCCGACCACCACCCAGGTAGTAGAAAACCGCAGTCCTTCCCACCGCTCTTCCAGGAACGAATAACAGGAGGGGCAGTGAACAACGCCAGCGGTCGCACCATGTGTGTGGAGAGGGTGGAGTTAATATCCCCCGATACACTAAAGTTGCTACAAGACATATTCAGGGCTTCTCAGACCGATGATGGGGTTCCATCCCGAGCCAACTTTTATCATTCTTCAGAGTCTTCGGAAATAGTAAAACGTGAAGGAGGTCAGAGTGTCCCCTTCCAGCGTACCTCCTCTGCTATATTCACCTTAACCCAGACGCAGCGAATCCGTCAACCCCATATTTTCGAGTTTTCTCAGCGAATAGAATTATTGATTTCTGCGAATCAGAATACAGTACATCACCACGAGTTGGGTAGAATTGAGAGAGAGTACCAAACTACTATGAGGACTCAAAAAGATCGCTGGTCCCATACATTAAGGCAAGCATTGACACTGCCCCACAGTCAACGCTTAGATACACCGGGAACTGCCGTTAACCCCGCTCTGTTCTTACCCCCTGTCCTAACGGAGCCATGTAGGAATTTACTAAACACCTACTTTGTGGTGGCCCAGCAAGCTTTTAAGGATGCTCTAGACCCTTCCGTAATGGTTACTTTGGTTCAACTCACTTGCTGCCATGCCTCTGCACGCACCCGCTGTTCTTTCTTTTCCGACAGAAGAGGGGAAGGTGGCAGCGGCGAACTACCGCCTCAGACCGCCCTTATCGATGCCGTGGTGGCCGTTGGTCTTGTAGACTCGACATTGCACTTTTTCAGCGGAAACACACTACTCGGCTGCTGTATCTTTGAGATACTTGAATCCACCTATTCACAGAAAACAACCCACCCCGATGGGAGCTCTACTGGGGCGTGTTTTATGGAAAAAGTGCTTGGTAGTGCCCTTTCTGAGGAGCTACCTCCACTCGACAATCCTAATTCAATTCTTAACCTAGTACAAGACCTCAACGATTGTCTCCACAGAGTACTGTAAACCGCCGCAGCCCAGTGAAGCTATTTCAAACATCACTTAGAGTTATCTTTTTTTTACCTTCTGCTACTTTTTTTTTTCTTTCTACAAACAAACAAAAAAAAAAAAAAACAAGATCAACTCCGTCCATAAATCTTCTTTAGGTACTTTCTTTATTGACAACCACCTTTTCACATCTTTATTCTCATTTTTTTTTTTACTCCCCCTCTTTCTCACTTTAATACCCGTTTTTAGACTAACACTCTCAGTTTTAATTGTTCTTATTCACCGTCCTTTAGCTACTCATCCCCCCTTTTAAAAATAAATAAATAAATAAAACAGTAACTTTAACAACAACCAAGCAACCAACGTGACCTACCTGAGTAATCATGTTGAACCCTTTCCTGTGGATTGTCGTTGTGTCTGGTGTGCTGTGCTTCCTGGTGGCCTGCGCCAACGGAGCGAATGACCTTGCGAATGCTTTTGGTACCTCCTACGGGTCTCGTGTGTTGACGCTTTTGCAGATTCTAATCGTTGCAACCTGCTGTGAGTTTGTCGGTGCCGTCGCGCTCGGCAGCAATGTCGCCACCACGATGAGCGGCAGTATCGCCAAGATGAAGTACTTTGAGGACGAACCTTACTGTCTGATGTACGGCTTTCTGTGTACCCTTGGTGCCACCTTTATCTGGGTACTCCTCGCCACCTACTACGACATGCCCGTGTCCTCCCATCACGCCGTGGCCGGTGGCATCATCGGCTTTGCGCTGGTGTTCGGTGGAGGCGATGCGGTGAACTGGGCTGGCCACAAGGACGATTTCCCTTTCGTCAGCGGCGTGGTGCCGATTATCATTTCGTGGGTGATCTCTCCTTTACTGTCTGGCATCGTTGCTGTCATTTTCTATGCTGCCTGCCGGTTCCTCATTCTGGAGCGTCGCCGGGCACCCAAGTTGGCCGCCTACGGCCTCCCCATCATCGTCACCATCACCTTCTTTCTGGAGTTCCTCTTCATTTTCATGATTGCCGCCAAGTCGAAACTTGGCTGGTCGACCGGCCACTCTGCCTGGATGGCTATCGTGATCGGTGGTGCCTGCGGCGTGGTCTCCATCGCCCTTATTCCCGTGGTTCGAAGCCGCGTCCGGAAGCTGGAGATCGAGGCGAAGCAGTTCGCGGAGGAGGAAGGGGTGTCGGTTAATGTGATTCTTCTACGTATGGTGGTGCGCGGTCGCGGTGATGTTCCGCTGGACGCTAATCTTTTGCGTAACGGCGTGGAGGAAGGCGACGACTGTGACCAGCCCCTTAAGAGACACAGCACTTCTGCGGTGGAGGTGGAGCACAAGGAGATAAGCCACACCCCGTTTGAGGACGAAAAGCCGGCGAAGCTCCGCGAGCCTCAGACGGCCACGGGTGATATTGTCAACGAGTGTACCTCTGAAGGCAGCGAGGAAGAGAACAACTCGCCTTACGCGGGTGAGGTTCAGGGACCCCCACGACAGCGTTGGGGGTACTACACGCTCGGGCCGGAAGACATCCACTACTACGACCCCCGCGCTGAGTACGTGTTCCGCTACTTGCAGATTTTCACGGCCGCTTGTACCTCTCTGGCGCACGGTAGTAACGACGTCAGTAACAGTATTGGCCCCTTTGCCGCTATTTACAACATTTACGTCACCATGGAGGCGAAGAACAATAACAGTGTTCCCTACTGGCTGTTGTGCATCGGTGGTGCGGGTATTGTGGTGGGCCTGGCGACGTACGGTATGAACATTATGCGCTTTCTAGGTGAAAAGATTGCCATTATCACGCCGGTCCGGGGTTTCTGTGCGGAGCTGTCTACCGCCCTCGTTGTAGCTTTCGCCACCACTTACGGTATCCCGATTTCCTCGACGCACTGCATTACTGGCGCTGTCCTCGGCATTTCCTTGCTCGACGTCGGCATCTGCAAGACGAAGTGGGTGTTGGTGCTCCAGATGTACGTGGCGTGGGTTCTCACGCTGTGCATCACTGGTATCATGTCCGCTGTTTTCTTCTCCCAAGGCATCACCTCCCCCACTCG
Organism: Angomonas ambiguus; assembly: GCA_019695575.1. Taxonomy (NCBI): domain Eukaryota; phylum Euglenozoa; class Kinetoplastea; order Trypanosomatida; family Trypanosomatidae; genus Angomonas; species Angomonas ambiguus. Next base: position 10,706 of record JADNSB010000106.1, on the reverse strand, counting down.
TGGCATGTAATTCGTCCACGATACATCTGGGGATGGCATGAGTAACACGTAACCAACGAAACAAAAGTCAAGATTTAAACCGAGACGTGTGCCCCTTTTTTCATTTTATTTTTCTTTTCTACCTCCCCCTCTATATATGATTGTTTTTTTTTTTTACCCCCTTCCCTGTTGCAAAAAAAGAAGAAAGGCAACAACAGCAGAATGCTCTTTTTTTATTTCTTACCAGAACTTGAAAAAATACTGACAGCACTGCTGGTTGTTGACCCCCTACTGTCTTGCTTCCTTCCACCCCTGCTTCTCTCCTGTGTGGCACGGGCCCACTCCCGCTTCTGTGCCGCTGCCTTCCACGAGGGGCGCTCCACAGTAGTGCTCGAGCGGCGCCGTACTTGATGTGGAGAGGGCGGGGCGAAGGGGCGGACACACAGGTTCCCCCACGACCCCGGAACTCTGTCGTTGCGTCTTCTTTTTTTCTTTTTTTTCTTGTCGATATAAAAGTACTAATTTTTTAACTTTTTCTTAATAATATCATAAGTTTTACTATTTTAATTCTACGTCGCGTCCCCTCCTTTATGTTGCTCCCCTTTCTCCCTTTTCAAGAAACTGAGACATGCTGATACTTCAAACATATATACGTATATGATTCTTTTTTCTTTTTTTTTTCTATTCAATTCGACGAAATAATTTAAATAATAGTTAAAACAAGTGACCCCTCCCTCTGTTCCCTCACTTGTCGTCTAAGCGTGTCTTTGTGCGTGTTTCACTTCCCTACTGCGAAACTCTATTCCTCTTTTTTCTCCTCTTGTTTCATTTTTATTTCTCTTTTGCGGTTTTGACACTACTGTGTTTTGTTATATTTTATAATATATTTTTTTTTTGGTAATCAAGTGTTTTTGTTTTAACAAGAAAATGTTTGGACGCCCTTCTGCCCCGCCTAAGGACTGGGATAGTCTTTACTTTTATGAAAAGTTGCAACACCTGGTGGACCACGTGTCGGATTATATTGTTTCCAAGTGCGGTTGGTGGATGCCTTGCGTCGGAGTGGGTATGGGACTCAGTATTCTAATCTTCGGGGGTCCTGATGGTCCGGCCTCTTTGGTGGGCATGACGTCCAGCAGCCTTTCCCCTTATGTCCCACTGCGATCCTTCGCCACCCCCGACGACGGAATGCCAAGACCCGACGATGCGGAGGAGGAGGAATTCTAAGAAGGAAAGACACGGCCTATTAGGAAACGAATTTTTTATTATTTTCCTTTTCACACAAAGTCTCCGAGGTTGGTTTGGTTCTACTGGTTTTGCCGAATTAAAGTAAACTATAATGAATTTTTTTTTTTTCATCTAAGCTTAATGTGATTTTCTTTTTGCTTGTACTGTTTGAGAAGGTGAGTATGTTCACCTACCAAGTTGTGTACCTTTCTTTGTACAGTGACGATGAAAATAATTTTTTTTTTCGCCCCTTTTGCTCCTTTTAACACCCTTAGTAGTGTTTAGTTGTATAAGTGTTAACCATGTCAGAGGACAAGGATTCCTCCCTCGTGCAGGCATTTACAGCATTGGGGCCTGATAGAAAAGACTGCTTTCGCATGTTTGGCCGAGCTGGTCAGCCGGGCTGTCTTGTATTGGGTCTTTGGGCGTCGTATGTCGCGAAAGAATATATAAAGTCGTCCGCGGTGCTAAAGTCATGGCCGAATGGGGAAGGTATGATTGACGTCGTAACCGTGAATGATGCACTCTGTAAAGAGGTGATAAAGGATTGTCTTTTGCAAAAGGGTGTCAATGTGGAATACTATGAAAGAGCGTCGGGTGGAAACCACTACGTATGTGTGCAGCGGGGGTCGCCTGGGAATACAACCGACTTTGAGGCCACCTTGTTTGAGTTTGATGAAGTCAATGTGCAGCTCTCCTCCTCTGGTTCACTGGTGCTGAGTAGTAGCTCCGAAGGTGGGGTTCGGGTGGGTTTCGCGTCGCTGAATTCCACTCTACGTCAGATTAGCTTTGCTGAATACGATGATACTATCCTGCTCAGCAGCTTGGGTGCTTTAATGGTGCAGACCTCTCTGAAGGAGCTAACGCTTATTAACCCTTCTTCTCTAAAGGAGGAGGAAAGCATCCTTCGGAGTCTGGGGCGCATGTGTGAGCGATCCGGCACTATTTTTAGTGTTGTGAAGCCTCCTGGTCAGCGGGAGTCTGGCAAGTCGATTGAGTTGCTGAAACCTCTGCTACGGGTTCCAGAGGACACAATACTGCTCGCCAACTACACGCTAGCCCAAGACGCCCTCGGTGATTTACTCAAAAAGGTAAATGTTCACGACAGCAATCAACTCTCCACGTTTTATCTGCGACATATCTCTCCGTCTACTTACTTAAAGCTAGACTCTGCGGCTGTGGAGGCCTTGAATTTGATTAGCAAGAAGCCGGAGCCAAAAGGCACACTTCCACTCTCCATTTTTTCCTGGTTGAACCGATGTCACACAGGTATGGGCTCCCGAGCGATGAATCAGTGGCTGTTGCAGCCCCTACGCGACGTTGACACGATAAATGAGAGACTCTCCATGGTGGAAATTTTCGTGGAGAATCCTGTCCTACGCGATCGTTTTGTGAATGAAGTGCTGAAGCAATGTAAGGATATGGATCGGCTAAACCGCAAACTGCAGCGCCGCTCCCTTCCCTTAAAAGACACACAGGCTATACTGCAGTTTGTGGACCTTATCCCCAGCGCGATTTCCACTCTCTCCACCTTTACGGGACAACAAGCTAAACTACTAGTGGACGAGTACATTGCCCCTTTAAAGGACATTGCGTCCCACCTAAATAATCTAAAAATACTTATTGAAAGTACAGTCGACTTTTCGGACAAGTCTTCCACCAGAATGAATGCAGAGTTCGACGATGATCTGCAAGAGTTATACGTACAGCTGGCACAAATTCAAAGACAAATCAATAAAGAGTACTCCAATGTCCTCTCCAAGTACGACTGGAATGACAAGCAACTGAAGCATGAGTTTCACCCGAGTTACGGTCATGTCTTTCGCGTCTCCAGGAAAGAAGATCGTCAACTTCGCTCCAACAAGGAACTGATAACCGTCAGTACGGCCAAGGATGGAGTGCGTTTTACGACCGACAACTTATCCGCTCTCAGCGAACAGTATAAAGGTGTGAGTGCTGAATACGACTTGCGCCAACAGGAGCTCAAGAAGAAGCTGATCGATACCATCGCTTCTTATTTACCCGTTCTCGATGACGCGAAGGAAATTTTTGCCAAGCTGGATGTCTACGTGGCTTGGGCGCTCGTGGTGAAGGACTCCCCCCGCCCAATGACCCGACCCATCTTGTCCTCAGAGCCGTCAGAGGGGACACTGCTGGAAATGACGAATGTGCGCCATCCATTGGTGGAGCTTCGGCAGCCGAACTACATCGCCAACTCAGTTCATCTAACCTCTGAGGTGAATGGTCTTTTGATCACGGGACCGAATATGGGCGGTAAATCGACCTACATGCGCAGTGTGGCGGTGGCGGTAGTGCTGGCACAGGCCGGCTGCTTTGTGCCCGCCGATTCAGCTAAAATTACACTAAGGGACTCTATCATGTGTAGAGTAGGGGCTACTGACCACCTCTCCCAAGGGGTGTCGACGTTCATGGTGGAAATGCTGGAGTCGTCCGCTATACTCAACGGGGCCACCGCTCAAACACTTGCGGTGATTGACGAGCTAGGCCGAGGGACCTCCACTTACGACGGTTTTGGCCTCGCGTGGGCCATCGCCAAAGAGATCGGGGACAAGATACACGCCACACTGTTGTTTTCGACCCACTTTCACGAGCTGACCCAGCTACCCCTCTCCTGCCCTTCCTTATCCAACGTACACTTTGGTGCTGACGTCAATGAAGAGGCGAACACCCTTCAATTCTCCTATAAACTGGAGCCCGGACCCTGCGGTCGCAGCTTCGGTATCTACGTCGCCGCCATGGCGGACTTGCCTAATGAGGTGGTGGAGGGCGCCCGAGCAAAGGCGGAGGAATTGGAGGCCAGTGAAACAAAAAGAGAAATTCCCAGCGACGAGATGGTGAAGAAGATGTCCTTAATTGCAAAGCGTGTGCGGGAAGCGGAACTGGGCACAGTAGAGGATAGAAAGAAATTAAAGATGGAACTCGAGAAGGATACACAACTAATCGCGGTATTGAACTGACAACGTTATATATTAGTAGAATAAATAGTATTGTTAGGTTTTTATTTTACGACATGCGAATGCGCGTGTTTGTTTTAAACTAAGTGAATTATCACAGCATAGACTTTACCCCGTCATAGAGAAAAGAATGAATCTAACAGTTTTCAGTGTTATCATAGATAATAAATCGCTCAAAGATGTTAAAAGTACATGGTGAAGGACTCATCTCCAGTCGAAGAGTATTCTTTTCTCTTTCTATTTTTTTTTCTTTCTTTCTTTGTTTATTTCTTCATCCATCTTCCCCACAAGCGCTACATGAAATTTGTAAATAGAATTGTATTCCAACCACCTGGGAGGGACCCCAACTCCACGCAGTATGCACTGCTCCTTCAAAAAAAGTCCGAGATGATGTCCTTTAGCAAACCCAAAAGTGCCAACAAAATTTATTACTTAAAGATGATTCCAAGGAACTTGGAGACTAGCCGCTTTAGAGAGTACGTAATACTGTATAGCCACGGAAATGCCGAAGACTTGGGTTCTTGTTACTTCCTTCTCGAATGGATCTGCAAGTCGCTTCAAATAACAGTGGTGGGGTACGACTACACGGGGTATGGTTTTTCTGGCTATCCCTCCGCGGATATCAAGTCTGAGCCGAACGAGAAGGAAGTGTATAGTGACGCAGACGCCGTGTACCACTATGTCACCAAGGAAATGGGATTCGCCCCACGACGGGTGTTCCTTATGGGTCGTTCTGTCGGTGGGGGCCCGACGTGCTATCTGGCGGAAAAGTATCATCGTGAGGTAGCAGGTGTCATACTTCAATCAACGTTTACCTCTTGCTTTGATGTCGTTTCTCACTACCTTCAGTGCTACTTTCCCTACTTGGATTTGTTCAAAAACTACAAACGAGTAGAGAAGGTAAAAGGGTGTCCGATTCTATTGATGCACGGGGACTCTGACAATGTTGTTCCTTTCCGTTGCTCGCAAAAATTACTCGATATCGTAGAGGAACAGCGGAGACGCGAATTCGAAAAGTTAAAGAAGAAAGGTCTACTTACCTCCTCCTCTCCGAATAGCGATGGACCATCACCCAGTCCATCCCCTTCCTCTGCTTATCGTGATTACACAAAAGGTTATCGCTACACCGAAACAGAGCTGGAGCGCTTAGGGGTGTTTTACCAGTGGTTTGAAGGGTGCGACCACAACGACATTGAAGTCACACGCGGCCCCTTGTTTGTGCAGACCTTGAAGCGGTTTCTCGCCTTTTGCGACGAAACTTGACATGGATTCGAGCGTAATAATAGCAACCATAATAATTGTTATTATTTTTCTTTCTCTCAATCACCGAACTGTTTTGCTGGATTTTTGTATTTGTACATCTCTACACGTATAAGACTTTTCCCCGTTTGTGCCTTTTAGCCTGTGAAGTTCGAAGTAAACTTTGGAGCGGTTTGATATGACTTTTTTTCTACTGTCACCCTTGTCACCATTTTACTCTTGTTCTATTATTATTTTTTTTGTTTTTGTTTTGATACGCAGTATCGACAATACATGACGAATTCCGAAAGGGACGGACCGCCAGCCTTGGCGGATTATTTTAGCATAGACTATGAACCGAAAGAACTGCTGGAGAAGTGGGCCGTCTTACGTGGGTCGGTAGCGGAGGCCGGCACTTCCACCTCTTACGGCCGTCCGTCTTCAAAATCGAAAAAAGAAACCGTGGGCACCCCCGATGGAGCCGGTCGCTACCCGAGGAGCAGCGTTGCGTTGGACACCTTGTACGATCTTCGCCGAAGGTCGGTTACACATCCCCCCGACCGTAGTGACGAAGAGGGCTCTTTCAGTAGTGAGGCGGAGGAGGAGGAATCTGGGGAGAGTAGCAGTTCCTCTGGTAGTACGTATAGACGACACCATCGATACGATGAGTTTAGCACCGCTTACGAGTACCTCTCCGATCCTTATGATAGGGCACAGGAAGTGGAAAGGCAACAAAAGTTTATCGAGGAAAGCAGAAGGCAAGCTAAACCTTTTCTTCCCAGTAACCGTGGTGGACTCGAAATGCCGACTCGTTTCCTCATTGGTGATTGTGTTCGTGCATTGTATAGGGACATATCATCGGACTGGCCTGAGGCGGAAGTGATGGTGGTAACTACTGCAGAAGATCTAATTGCCGTTTATTTTTCTCTCTATAATTTAAAAAAGAGACAGGTGGCGTTGGTGCTACGGTACATGAATAGAGCTCTAAAGTGCAATCGAAGTATTCAAGAGTTCCACCTCTCCAAAGTTCCCGAAGGTTGGGATGTATTGACGAATGATAATCATGTCTTGTACACACTGCGTCCTCCTTGGGTAAAGAAAAGACCCTTTTTACCCAACACAGTTACTCCACCTACGGCACACGTAACAAAATAAAACGCGCGGGTGTAATACTATTTAACATGTATCTTTGTATTATTCTTTTTTTTTTTTTGACTTTACTAATCTTGGCTTCTTTACGCCATTGATCCAATGGTGAGTGGATTGCTTTATATAAGTGTTTTAAGCCAAGCTGTCAGAGTTCTTTTTCTCTTTTTTTTTTTATTTGTACATGTGAAATAGTGCAATGAATCCTTCTGCGGCGAGCTACGTTCCGTCAGCTGAGGCAAGAAAGGTGATTGAGCAGCGGAGCGTCGCACACTCCCAGAGCACCTCCCCAGTACTGCAAAAGAAAGGACCTCAAAGTTTGCCCTCTTCTCCTTTTGTGCTGAACCAGCCAGAGGGAAATGTCACCCCGCTGACGCTGAAGCCCATCTCCCCCAAACCGCAGACCATGTCTGAGCGTCTCAGGGAACTGTATCTGAAAAACGGAGAAATAAGTGAGGACAGGTCAGTGAGTCTCCCCCCGGGTGCCATGCCCATGAAGAGAAAAAATCTCTCCCCCGCACTAACCCCCGCCACGGCACCGCTAAAGAGTTCTCGCCGTATCCACTATACCAAAGCACAACTTCTCTCCTTGGAAGAAATCTCCCTCCGTCGTATCCGCGAGGGTCCCATTGTGGACGCCCCTCCGTTTCTTAAAATTCCCGCCGCCTTTGCCACCCTCCTTAACGGCCCACACGCCTTGGAGTACCTTGATGTGGACGCCGCCTCCGCCTTGGTAGAGGGCTGTCGGTACTCTAGCTCTCTCCTCGGTGGTCCGGATCCTTCCGGCTCCCTGCACGACTATACGTGCCCCACCTGCGGCGCCGGCCACCACCCCTGCCCTTCGGTGGCGAGTGTGTTGTACGATGTACGGTCCCGCCTTTTAGCTACCAGACATGGCGCGTTACTGCTGCAGAGCCCGGATGTGGTGTGGGGTCAGTTACAGCTGTTGTTAGTATTTGAGGCCAAGCAAAGTTCCTTCCGACTACGCCAACTCGCTCAGAAGAACCCTGCCATCCCTCGCCTTGTAGGAGAGTACCTCTACGGGAGCGGTTACCACCTGACTCTACCCCCTGTTACCGCACACGAGGAGTGGGAGGAGATGAACCGCCTCTTAAAGTTTGACTACATCCTAAAGAACAAGACGAGGATAAAAACGGATCTTTCTAAGCAGTGGAGGAAAAATCACACCCAATTTGAGAAGTTTGTTTACTTTTTCTCCTTTAGAGATGATATTCCGAATCCTCCGACAGTGGTGAACATTATCACTCGCTCCATTAAGCCGGGTATGATTGCCATGCTCTCGGGTGACCTCCCGGCACTCCTACTTCTGTTCAACTTGGACTTTATCATTCCTTTGGACTACTACTGGACCGTGTTTTCGTTTTTAGAGGACGTATTCCCCATGGATTCACCCGAATATTCACTTCTACGTCATGTTGGATTATACCTTTCCTGCAAGCAAAAGAGTCAAAAGTTTAACCCCATTGTAAACCCTTTTGCCCCATTGCTTATTCCACAGTCGAGCCCATCCTAAACTTTCTACTGGACTAACGGAAAGGAAATGGCCCTCTCGGTTTGGTGGACTTTGAAATGAAAAAACAAAAACGAAAAAACTAAGACAAATCAACTTTGTGTACCCGTTTAATGTAACGCAACCGCCCCCCCCCCCTTTTTTTTTTTTTGAATCACTCTGGCAGCTCTAGCACACCGTAGTAGCTAGACAAGAGTGAACTCTGAAAAAAAAAAGTTTGCTGTGTATTATTCTGTTACTTTCTCCCTCCTATTTCCTCTAGTTTCAAAGTAAAGACTCTTCTTCTCTTCTAAGAGAAAGCTAACTATTTTTTTTTTCCTTTTAGATATATATATATATTCACTTTTTAATTATTATCTTTAGTTTTAGACCCTGTTTTTTTTTTATATATATTTTTCAGTATTATTGTTTTTCGAAATTTAGATCATTTTGTTTCTAGATTCTAGCCACCCTCTTACTCTTCAGTTTATACAGTATGCGACAATGGGCTTCAGAACCACAACCGTCGTCTCCACAGCTGCAGAAAAGGCAATCTGGCGCTAAACTGATGCAACGGGTGGATATCAATAGCTGTGACCCCTCTCCTCTAAAGTCTGGAAAGGGTAAAGGTTACCCTAGTACCACGGAGGATACCCCGCCGAAGCGATTGTCCCGTCATATTCCTCAGCGTGAAGGAATGGACATGTCTATGGCTACATTTAACCTCATCGGGACAACGTCCTCCACGACTTCGATTACTACACTGGGAACAAACGGCCGTCATACGCGGCATGGTAGTAGCATGAGCTTCCCCACCGGCGTCCCCAGCAGCACCCTCACCACCGCCTCCTCTACCGCTAGTTTCTCCGAGTCGCATGTGTCAGATGATTCTTTTTATGTGACATCCATGTATAACGAGTTATTGGCAGACAAACTATCCAGTCGGGGTGGGGAGGCGCATGGGGAAGCAGGGGGCCCGGAGCACAACAGTACCGCCTCGCACCGTCGTGGCAGTACCCTAGGTGGAGAGGTTCTTCGTTTCAACGGAGAGAGCAAACACGCTGGTAGTCAAGACGCGAGGCGGGGAATGGGGAACTCTCTTTCCTCCCACCCATACAGTAGACCCAGCCTCTACTCCTCCCCACGCCATCGAGGTGCCAACACTTCTCGCGTTCTTTGTACCAATCCGGAAAAGGTGTTGGATGCCCCCGAGTTTCCGACGAATGCCTCTCAGCTACTGCACTGGGGTTCGAATAATAAACTCATCATAGGGTTAAAAAATGCCATGTACGTGTGGAATGCGGAGTCGGGTGAAGCCTCCAAACTGGTGGAAGTGCGAGAAGGGTTTTCCATCCGCTGCCTTCAGTGGTTGCATAAGTGTAATTGTGTCGCGATGAGTGTTAACAATGGTACTACAGCGATTTATGACTGCCGTAGTGAAGACTTTATTCGCTCCGTGCGCCTCCCAGTCGGGATGGAGGTTTCCTCCCTCAGTGTGAACGGACCCCTCCTAGCCGCAGCCTCTGACCAAGGGGTGGTTAAAGTGTTCGACCTACGGGCCAAAAATGCGGAAATTCAGTCACTGGAAGGCCACAGGGGGAATGTTGGTGTGCTACACTATTGCCCCTTTGAGCCCTACTACCTCGCCTCCGGTGGAGAGGACGGGAATGTACGGGTATGGGACTCCCGCCACAACAGTCCACGGTACGCGTTCGACACAGTGTACAGCGGCGCGGTTACCGCCCTTCAGTGGGATCCCTCCAAGCGCAGTAAACTCTTCACCGGCGGAAATGATGGCATTCTCTGTCACATTGACACACACGCTCCTCTTCCCACCCACGGAGATGACGCATACAGTCAGTTGGATGACACCGACCCCTCCACGTCCATGTCTTTTAGAGTGAGAGACTCCCGTCACTTCATCACCCGCGCCATTAAAACAAACTATCCCATCACCGGTATCGTGGGTAATGGGGTCTATGAAGAGATTGCCACTACCCACCGAGAGAAGGGTCAAATACAACTTCGTCGTATCTCGAACCTTCACCTCGAGGGCACCTTTACTTCCCCCAACTGTGACGCCGACCTCTCGTGTCTTACCCTCGCCCCAGACCTCGAAAGAGTTTGTGCCGCACAGGGTGACGAGACGCTTAAATTTTGGAGAGTGTTCAAAAAGACTAAAACGGACAGTGGAAGAAACAAGGAGCTCCGGCATGGGGACCCCATGAGCTTTCTGGATGAACCCCTTCGTTAAAATAAGGATCATAACTTCTGTAAATGACTTTCTTCTTTAGACACGATGTGTTATATTTGTATCCTCCTCTTTGATTTTATTGTATCCTGAGAACAATCGAATGTGTAACCCAAATAAACAAACAAAAAAAAAACTGCAAAAATACAGTTAATTCTACCCAAGTTTATAAACTTTGTATTTTTGATGACCAACATTCTCTTTTTTTCCCCCCTTTTTGTATAAACTCCTTGCCTACAATCTGTACCTGATACACTTCGGCGGAATAACCGCTACCATATGGCTCCAGTGGAGAGCGCAACGCTGAATATTTCTCTCCTTTCCCCACCCTCTTTCTTTTTCCTTTTTTCATGACTATCCAAGTATTTCTCGCGTCTTCAAG
>JADNSB010000105.1:0-64479 GCA_019695575.1 Angomonas ambiguus | reverse complement strand
CTGCCCCCTCACCACCACCACCACCACCACATACACCACCATCATCAGCTGACCCACCTGCATAAACATCACATGGTCCCCAAGGGCGGCTCTCCCCCCATACCACCAAGGGCGATTGATGGCGCAGACACTGTGTGGTCTGGTGCATCCGCGGAGAACAGCCGAACCAAATCTATCGATGAGGAGACCGGTGAAGGTCAGGGATCGCAGACACTTAGCATTCAGGGCTTTCTTCAACGTAACAAAATACCCTCCAACGAGGCCGCAGAGGAAAATTCCCACCGCACGTCCTCCAATCCGTCGGTGCCGATCCCTCCGCCTAGGGCCCAGCCCCCTAAGGCAGGGGGTGGACCGGGGTCGGCCGGAGAGTATAGTCATGCGTCCTCGGACGGGGAAAGAGGGGAAGGAAGGCCGCAACACCGCCCGCCTCGTGGAGGCATGCACGACCGCGATAGAGATGACAGTGAAGGGTACCACCACAGGCGTCCCTATAATCATAATAAGAGGGGAGGCAGAGGCACTGCACACAGAGGACAGCGTCGCTTTTGAAGTTTAGCCACTTTGTTTTTTTCCCCTATACTTCTCTCTACTCACACCCTAGCTGACTGCCAGGAACGTTGTCTTGGAGCTAGAGTTATTAGCAGTGAGCTCTTTTTTTTTTTCTCGTTTCTGCGTTTAAGAAAAAAAAAAAATAATAGGAAGTACGATTATCGTATTGTTTACTTTTTTTTTTTTGTATTCAGCCCCTTGTTGGTTTCTTATTCGCACTTCAATAGAGTGTTAGGTACTTTTGTTTTCCCTTCTGTTTTAACATAAATCCTTTTTTTCTTACTCCTTTTAAAGATTTTACTTCAACCTTTTCCGGTTTTAGTTCCTTATTTTATACACTTTAATAACGGTAATAAAAAATAATAATAAAGAGAGCAAGTATGTCAGAGAATGTAGGAGCACCTGTTACAGAGTCTGCAGCACCACCACCTTCGGTTGCGGTGGTCCCCGCTACGACAGGGGCTTTGACCACCACTGCGGACGCCACCGCACCAACGGCGACGACGAGCAATACCACCACCAACGCAAACAGTAATTCCAACATGAATTACAGTAGCGGCTACGGCAGCGGCTATGGTGGTTACGACCCTTACGGTATGGGCATGGGCTACGGCGGTATGGGCATGGGCTACGGTGGTATGGGCATGATGGGCTACGGTGGTATGGGCATGATGGGCATGCCTATGGGGATGGGCATGTACGGGATGACCCCTGAGGCACAGCGAGGGCAGATGATGATGTTCATGATCAGTAGTATGGTGCAACTCTGGGGGATGCTGTCTCAGGTCGTGCAGGGCACACTGGGGAGTGTGGTGCAGTTTGTAGGCAATTACGTCGGCCTGAATCAAAAGTTAGCTCATGTAGACGAGGAGGCGCTGGTTCAAGAGGAGCAGTATCGTCGGCGCTGCCTGGTGTTCAAGAAGGAGCTGGAGAACGTTCCGCTAGATGTGGAGGAGATACGTCACCGGGAACGACAGGCCAAAATACAGGCGATGCGACAGAAGCCGTCTTGGCTTCGACGAATCGTGAGCAGTGTTCTTCGTCACTCGCTTCTTCTTTTATTTGCGTACTTTTCAGCGAGAAGAATAACGACTTTACTTTCTAAAAAGGCTTCTCAGCAACTGTTGTGAAGCGCACCTTTTCAATTTTTGATAAATACTGAGGACTGTGTCCTCTTTACATGTAGGTAAACGAGCAAACTGTTTGCTTTTTTGTGTTGTGTATACGCCATCTTTTTTTTTTCCTTCTTATTTTTCTTTCCCTATTAGAACGAAGCTTTACTTTCGCTTTCACTTTAGTCCGTCACCATGAGCAAATTTTTTTCGTCAAAGTTGACCCAAAATGTGTTTTTGCCGCTTGTCGGGTTTGGAGTGGGATGGGGCGTTTATCAATTAGTGGACGATCAAGTACTGTCGGAGGAGACGAAACGGAGAATCAGTCTGGGAAATCTGAAAGCAATCCGCCTCGCACAGAAGGCCATGCCTGCCTCTCTGGTCGAGAAGTACGGCTACCCCCCCACTGTAGTCGATTCCATGATATCTTCTCTGGAGAAAGGGTACACTGAGATGGAAATGAAGGACCGCGTCACCTTCGATGACGTGCTCAAGGAGTGCGATGTGGAGGAGCAAATTTGCTACCTGGAGGAACACGCCACGGAGGATATTCCCTACTTTTACATTGCCGATCTGTTTCATTCGTGGGCCTCTATTCACCGCCAGTACTACGTCTCCCCCGATGCAGACACCTCCCGTGCCAACCTCAAAGGGTTCGAGTCCCCTATTCTTTGCACTGAGATTTGGCAAAAGATGGAGAATGGTATTATTCCCTTCGACGTGAGTGTTCGCGCGCTTTGTGTGCTGGCCGCCACTAACCGTCGAAATGCGAAAGATATTACGACAAAAGTCAATGAGAATCCGAATCGAATTCCTCAACAGTTTCAAAAGTACATCCAGTCCCTGAAGGAGAAGAATAAGATGGAAGGAGATACAGTGGCGTTGGACGAGGTGACCGCGGCGACACTCTTACTGCTGAATATCGTCAACGACACTCGCACTAGTCTCTTTGGGTGGAGAAATACACCGCTTATTCGTAGGGTGGATACAGAAGTATGGTGTGAGTCGTTCGGGCACTTACCAGCCACCAGTGTGGAGAAAACGACGGAGGCGGCACTAATGTTCACGAAGGCCACGAATAAAAAGTTTAAATGTATGGAGAAAAGTGCACACGAATAATGGGCTACTTCTATTCAAACAACCATGTACACCCCACCCACTCACATTTTGTTTGTAATCTTCACTATATTCTTAATCTATTTACAGTTGGCTATACTTGTCCTAGTAAAGTGATGTATTCAGATTATTTTTCTTTAATGAAATGAAATGCTCCATTTTCTCTTTTATTTCTTATTGTACCCATTAATAATATATATATATATATATATATAGTTTTACCCTTCAAAAGATTCCTATTTGTACCCACCACAAAGGGTTATCTTTTGTCGTTTTTTTTTTTCCTCCTGACAGTTGCCAGCCGCTGTCCATCCATCTAACCCTTCTTCTTTGGAGGTGTTGACAACGAACGAGAAACAGACTCCTCTTCTACGCTTACGCCGTGTGAGGTCTGAGTCAATGAGTGCGCCTTCCTCCCCCCTGAGTACCGCAGAGAGTGGTGAGAAACCAGTGCCGTCGTACAAACAACCTCTGCCTTTATGGACTCAACTGTTTCGGTTTCTGATTCTTTTTTTCATTTTCACCGCCTTCCTCGCGGCTGGAATTGTGCTGACCAATGCTCGCATGCCAAGAGATGTGGGACAACTACCCGATTTGATGTTTGATCTATTCCCAAAGATTGCGTGGTTGGAGAGTGTTACAGATATTATCATTGCCTTGTTGAACATTGCGGTGGTCATTGTTGCCTTCAAGGTGTTTCTGCTGGAGAGGAAAGAGAGGGGTTGCGCCGACTTGCGCGTCCCTTTCGAAGTGAAGTACCTCTCTCCTTTTCTTAATAGAGTGTTGTTCACTGTGTACGACAGTGGTCTACGGCCTTTCTCTTTAAAATCCGCCTATCTCATTGCATGCATTCGCTTTTTGACGGTGTACATGTGTATGATGTTTTACCGTACCTTCTGCATCACAATGACGTCCTACCCCGCGGCGGACAACCACTGCCAAAACCCTTTAGAGATTGAAAGTGCCATCAAGAATATCATTCTGACAGTAGTAACGCTGGGCAGCGGAGCGGTGCACTGCGGGGATTTGATGTTTAGCGGTCACACCATTATATTAACCATTGCCGTGTGTCTATTGTGGGAGTACGGCGTATTCATCCACCGCTTTGCCTTTCGTATCTATGGCCCTGTGTTGCTGTTGATTAGCTTCTTCAGCATGGTCGCCTCTCGGTCCCACTACACCGACGACGTTCTTGTCTCTTTCCACGGGACTTTGTTGACCTTCATGGTACTTAAGCACGACATCAAAGGCGCACGCTGGCAGTTGCAGTTGTTAGTGCGCTGGTGGCCGTGTCCTGGTAGGAGCAGCAACAATACAGAACCAAGGGCGGGTGAGACCACCGAGGTAGTTATCGAAGATTCTTAATTATTAAACTCTAAAAAAGACCCCTTTACGTATTCTTTTTTTTTTTCCAATGCTTGGTGAGTGTTTCCCTTTTTTTTTATATATATTTTCGCTTTCGAATAGTTGGGTCGCTAGCATTTTTTTCTCTCTTCCTATTTCTCTACTTTTTTTTTTCTTTGTCTACTTTTTGTTTGCTGCTGTCTTTTACTGTAGATTTAAAAGTTAAGTTACTTCTTTCATCTAAGAGCGTATTTTTTTTTATTGAAATATTCTACTATTTACTAAATCCTTATTCGATTTCATTTGGTTTATAGTTCCGTATTATATTTCACTGTAAGCTTCCACCAAAGAACAACAACAAGCACAAACACAAACACACATTGAATTCATAATGTTTCCTAATTCCCCCAGCAACAACTGGCGACGCACCCCCTCCGACACCTCTTTCAGCAGCCTGCCCTCCGCCCACACCTCCCAGCCGAGGGGGTACCGTCATGAGCCCTACGCTCTTGCCTCTTTTGACACTGCCGATGAGGAGAGTGTCGCCCGTATCGTCAGCATCTCCTGCCGTGGATCGAGCGCCGTTCTTCGCCGCGACTCCACGTCCACCTTCCAGCCATGGGCCACCCCCCAACCCTCCGAGACCTCCTCCACCTCCGTGGGCGCCCCAGCCTACTACTACGTCACCTTCAAGTACGGAGAAAAGGTGTTTTGCTCCCCCAGCCTCCTGTTGGCGGTCGGAGAGTGCGTCGTGGTCGAAGGGGACCGTGGCGTTGACCTTGGCTTCGTACGGGGGGTCGCCCCCTTCCCCCTCTCTGCCGCCCCCCAGTGTCCTTCCATCCTGCGCATCGCCACGGCGGAGGATAGGGAGCAGCACGAGCAGCGCCGGTACCGCGAGGATAGCACTCTGCCGGTGATACAGCAACTCGCCCGGGATGTGGAGTGTACCGGAATCGTGGAGGACATTATGATTCAACTCGATGGCGCAAAGATCACCGTCGTCATCTCCCGACCAACGAAAGAGTTTGTAGACTTCCGTCGTTTGCAACGGGCTGCGTTTGATGTGTTTCGCTGTCGTGTGTGGTTCGCTTATTTGGATGAAATAGAAGAGACTAAAAGCACTGAAGTACAAAAGTCGGTCAAAAATGAACGCGCTCCTCCGAAACGACCGTACCGAAGGAACCGCCGAGCTGTTCTACAAATGTAAGGATAAAATAACAGTAAAAAATGGTTTCTACTATCCTTGTTTTTTTTTTTCTCTACCCCCCTTTTTTTTTAGGTTTACTATTTGATTTTCAGTTGTTTTTTTTTTTTTTCATTTACTAAACACTATTATTCAATTATTCTTTTTTTTTTTATTATTATTATTTCTACTTTCTTTCCACACAGACCTATAGTTGTATATATTTGTGTCTTCCATTGATAAATTTAAACTTCACCTAAAGTATATAAAATTATATATATATATATATATATTAAAAAAAGAATATCTATTAAATAAGTGCTAATAAACAAAAAAAAAAAAAAAAACAACAACAACAACAAAAAAAAAATACTAAAAAATCCCCCAATTTACAAATCTAAGCAAAGAATTAATATTAATCAGTGTTCTAGAGTCAATTTTTTGGGAAAAAAATATTAAAAAAATATTACAAAAAAAAAAATAGGATAATAAATTAACACGGCTAGACGTATTGATTATCATGTCTAATACTCCGAAATACGAATAATAATAATGGCAGAGTAATTCAATGTAAAGCTTTCCTACCCCCTCCCCTTTTAGTGTTTTTTTTTCCTTTTTTTATTATTATTTTAGTGCTTTAAGTGCTGCACAATTTTTTTTTACCTTTTTTTTTACTTTTTTTTTTACTGTAAATTTTGAATTCGGGAAAGTATAGCTCACCTCATTGAACTGTATTTTCGAAGTCTCTATCTTGGTGAAAATAAACACAGCGAGATTGAGGATTTTTATTAAACCTCTTCTCCCTTTTTTTTTTTGAAAATCTCTTGCCGAGATTTAGTTTTATATAACTTTTTCTTTTCAATTCTGATGTCTTTTTTATTTTTGGGGTATATACTGTCTTTTTTATTTAATTTTTTTAATTTTTCCAATCTGAATGATCTTTCTTCCTTTCTCAAAAATAGTTATATATATATATATATATTTATATGATTTCACTTCTTTTTCTAAATAAACACTAATAAAACAAAAAACAAAACAAATTTATATATAAACAAACCCAAAACAAACAAACAGGAAAATAAAAGTAAACTAACGTAGTTTATGAGATTAGTTTCTGATTTTACTTTTATTAATAATTGGTGTTTTCTTTTTTTTTTTGTTAAAGAATAAAAAAAATAAAGACTTAAAATAAAAATGCTACCAGTGAATCTGACTACTGTATAAATTCTTATTTTTTTTATTTTATTTAAATTCCTTTTACGATACTTTCTCACATGGTTATATAAATTAAACAGTCTTTCAATTTGTATTAGGAACGATGCAAAGAGTTGCCATATGATTCGCCGCATTGAAGTATTCAAAGGAAAGATAAAAGAAAAAAAAAAAGAAAAGAGGGAAAAGACTAACTTACCGCACCCTTCATAATTACGAGTTCTAGTCTCTACCCTCTGTTTTTTTCGTTTTTATTTTATTTCATTTCATTTTATTTCATTTCATTTCTTTTCTTTTCTTTTTTTTTTTTTTGAGCTTATGTTGATTCTGGTAAATAAAATGAAGAAAGAGAAGGATCGGTTGTTTCAATGTTTATTTTTTTTTGCTTTTGTATTTTTTTTTTTAATGATTCAGGAAAAAAAATTGCGTTCTTGAACGGTGGTTCTTTTAGTGTGGCAACAGGTAATTGTTCGGCACCGCTTCTACATCTTTGACCTCCATACTATAGTTGTGGTAGTGGTCAGTGCGTTCTAAATATGAAGTCATGACTAAGAACACAATAAAAAAAATAAAATAATAATAGCAAATAGTAGTACTAGTAAACATTTCAATGAGAAAGATAATAATTCTGTTAATAACAATAAGAACAACTGAATAAGTTATAAATGAAAAATAAAATAAAATAAAATAAAAAAATAACTATATTAAATGCATCTCTAAACAACAGTTGTAAAAAAGCATTAGGAGAGTAAGTAATATAAACCGTTGAAGTCATATCTAATTTTTTTTCTAAATAAATCTAAGCGTGTTCATTTCTATTTAATTGTGTTGTTTTTTTTTTTTTTTAACTTTGAGTCTTACAATTCTGGTACAACGTGGATATTTCCCTCCTGCCCTGTTTTACTATAACACTCTATCGCAATTACTTTTCTATTTTCTCTCTCGTTTTTTTTTCTTTGTTGCTTTACGGTGAACCATCCCCTAAACTCTGAAAAAGGCGTTCCTTCTAAAGTTACAGTTACCCCGATGACAACCATTATTGACGTAGGGAATCTCACCGGTGGCGGTGGACAAGACAGCGATAGTCTGTGCCCTTCCCTCACATACACCCAGCGAGTGTACGGCGCGGTGGGCTGCTTGGTTCTGGGGTTCGTGTTTTCCATTTTAAGTTGGGTCTCTGTGTTTCTACAGGACTACGTCTTCTTCGGCGTCCTCTTTACGATTGGCAATCTCATCAGCATTGGGGGTACTCTCTTCCTCGCTGGACCGCTAAAACAGGTGAAAAGTATGTTCAACGAGGGCCGCTGGATCGCTAGCACAGTCTACTTGGTAACTATGGTGCTCACTATACTGGCGGCGGTGCTACTGGAGAGCGGTATAGCGGTTATTTTTTGCTGTTTAATTCAGTACGGCGCCATGTGGTGGTATTTCCTTTCCTACATTCCTTTTGCGAGAGACTGCGTGAAGAACGCTATTAGCGGGACGTTGAATAAATAATGAAAACGGCAGACCCACTCGATATTCCACACAAGAAGTGTTCAAAAGGAAAAAGGTTAATAAGTAACCATATTATAGAACTAATCTCTCCGTTATCTTGGAGTTCTGAAATATCGAATGTGTACTAAAAATAACAACATCACCTTTTTTTTTTAAGGGTGGCTAACCCTTTTTTTTTTTTGTGCGTCTTTTATATTTCTAAGGTTTCGTTTTTTTTTTTTTAACTCTTGTCCTTCTTTCGTTTTATTTTTATTTTTTATTTTCCGTTTCTATTTAACACGCAGTTGTAGTATGCAGAAGTACCAAATACTTGGTAGAAGCGGGGAGGGAACCTTTAGTGAAGTGCTGAAGGCGCAGAACAAGGAAACTAAACAGCTGGTGGCCATCAAGTGCTTCAAGAAGCGGTTCGAATCCAAAATTGATGCCTACGACATTCGTGAAATTCATGGAATTCGAAAGATTGGGTTGCATGAAAATATTATAGGGCTGGTGGAGGTGTTATTCGACAAGCACTCTGGCCGATTAGCGGTTGTGTTTGAATACGTGGAGATGAACATTTATGAACTCATTCGGGACAGAAAGCAGTTTTTACCAGAAGCCACCATCGTCAACTACATGTATCAATTTCTGAAAGGGCTAGAACACACCCACTACTGTGGTCTTTTTCACCGCGACATCAAACCAGAGAATGTGTTGGTTACCAATAGTGGGGTAGTAAAGATCGCTGACTTTGGTTCGTGCCGGGGCAGAAACGCCAACCAGCCCTTCACCGAGTATATCTCCACCCGCTGGTACCGCTCCCCCGAGTGTCTTCTCACGGACGGATACTACACCTATAAAATGGATATCTGGGCAGCGGGCTGCGTGTTCTTCGAGATGGCAACACTAGTGCCACTCTTTGCGGGATCCAGTGAGGTGGACCAGGTCAATCGTATCCACAGCGTGTTGGGCTCCCCCCCAGACAAACTGCTGGAAGAGCTAAAAGAGAAGGGATCTCACATGTCAGACGTAGAATTCCCTTTCCGACAGGGAACAGGGCTTCAAAAATTAGCCCCCAACCTTTCCGAGATGGCGTTGGATTTGCTGTCCAAGATGTTACAATACGATGAAAACGATCGCTGTACTGCCAAGGAGGCACTGCGACACCCTTACTTTAAAGAAATGAGAGAAGCCGATCGGGCAAAGCGGAAGGCGCAAAAAAAAGGGACCAAAGACGGTAAACCAACGGCCGAAAGGGGTCCTACGCCTTCCACTCTTCCTACCCTTAGCAGTGCAGGGAACACGCTGACGAGTGGTCTTCCTCGGGTTCGAGGGACAAGTATCGACCAGACCCCTTCCCCCAATAGTGTTCCTAAGCGCTCTAGCCTACCAAAGCTCGCTTAAGACTAGAGGGGCGGAGTTGTAGAAGGTGACGTACTGTATTTGTTTTCCTTCTGTCTTTTACCTGTGCATCCTTATTTAGGTTTTCACTGGGTCTGTTCTTGAACATGGGTTAGATTGCGCTACTCGTTTTCTCCATCATGTGATCTAACAAGTCTTCTATTCCGTTTTTCCCCCCTTTTCTTTGTTTCTGTTTTCTTCTGTTCTACATTTGTGAAAAAAAAAAAAGAATCTGTATCATGTTCAGTGTACATTATTTTATCTTACCTTTTATTTGAACGTTTTTTCGTTCTTTTCACTTTCTCATAATGTATGTTAATGTGGTTCGCTGTTGAGCGGTTTAGTAGAGTGAACGAAATGATTTATCTTCCCCTTCTCTTCTTTTTTTTTTTAAACTCACTTTATTATTATTTTTTTCTTTATATTTTATCAGAGTAGTTTTAGATTGGATGCGTCGCGTCAGGGTACCCCAGCGATTCACCTATACAGCCAGTCAGGGGTTTAACATTGGGGGGCGAAAAACGCCCCAAGGCTTTTCCCGTTCGTTCGATAAAGGACTGCAGGTCAAACAAAACACCCGGGAAGGAGTCCCACGCCGAATTCCAGGCACGACGAAAATTCAGTACACGAATGCGAAGGGAAGAACGTTTAATTTTTCAATTCCTGTCTCGGAGATTACCCACCCCAGTGTTCCCGTGGAGTCGGCCTCGGAGAGGGGTTGGAAGGAGATTGACACTAGTTTCTGCGATGTGGGGGACTTGGAGGAGGACATGCCGACAGAAATTGACGAGTTACTGCGAAAGGCAAGTGTCCCTTCCGGCGAGGGAGAGCTAGACTCGCTAGTTACGGTGGAGATGGATCGGGCCTCTTTGGAGGAACTTTGGGCGTCGTTTGTGAAACTGTGTAGGGATTATGTTTTGATGGATGTGGACGGGATGAAATCCAGCATGACCTATAGTGAATTAAACAACGGACCTGATTATGAAATGTTTGATCGAAAGTCTGCACGCACCCGACACTGGCTAGCGATTCGTCATCGTTTTGAGGACATTAAGGAGATATTATGGCCCCTGGAAGAGGAGTTGAGTGACGATACACCCAGACTATCATCCGAGGAGATGTTGGAGGCCCTCAACTGGCTGGAAGCCGCCTCCACCTTTGCCGTCCGAAAACACCACCCCTACCACCACGTCTCAAAGGACGAGTTTACATCCCTAGATCTCTCTAGAGAAGTGAAGGCGTTACTGCAGGCGATGCACGCGGAAGGGAAGGGGACAGACTGGCTGGCCTCATCTGAGTACCAAGTCCGTGCACAAAGCGAGCGCTTCATCTCCTGTGCCGCGCTGTGTGCAACGCACAACGTGAGTCTTTCCGTGCTCTTTCCCCTCTCTACTGATTCACTTGAATTTTTCTTTCACCTACCTCCACCTTCTACGGTGGGAGACGCCATACGAGTGATGGGCATCTTGAATAAACTGGAAGACGCCTCCCGTACGTTTTGCTTCGCGGATACAAGAGGAAATGTGGTGTGTGAAAAACGACTAGAACTGTTTTCCGATCTCTGTACCCCTCGGTTGTTTGCAGAGTCCGATGCGCTAAAGCACGTGGACGACTCTCAGCTGTGCGTTCTCATGACGTTTGTGGTGCACCTCCATGAACAAAACGTAATGTTTTTTAAACAAGCCCCAGAGGAATGGAAGACACCCCATTCTTATTTTCAGCGTGTCACTCAAGCGGCCGTGGCGCGGTGCAAGTATTTGCTGTATCAGTTAGGGGGTCCACAAAGTACCATCATGAGCGAAGACGAGTACATTCCATTTATTGAGGCTCAGGAATTCGCTGAGAAATCTCATAAAGATGTGTTTGTTCACGGGAAGATTGGGATGGAGAACGCACAAGGTCTTCGGCGAGCGTCCCTTGGTACTCCATCTTCTACCACATTGATGGGTCTGTTACAACGATTGGAGGAGACCGGAGATGCCTTCCCCGTGTCTCATCTAGTGGAGGATTTGATGCAACACATTGCGCTGCGGGCCGCCCACGGCAAAGGCGGTCTGTCCCTCCCAGACATCACTCAACTGCTACCCCTTCTGTCTCGCCTCATGGAACTCCTTTCCGAGGATCAGGTAAAGCGAAAGCACGATAGACTTTTTTCCTCTATTGGTCACTCTATAGCGGTGGAATTGCAGGCAGAAACTTCACCCGAGACTATAGTAGCCCTCCTCGAAGGGTTGGCCGCGTGCCGTTATGTCCCTAGTAGTTTTCAGCAAATTCAGATGGTTTTAATGAGAAAGATACTAGCGGAGGAAACCACTGTTTCGCAGCTATCCAGAGTGTTGGTAAGCTTATTGCGCCTGGTCGGCCACGACGGTATCCCTCCAGCGGTGGTTCAATGTTGCGGACAGATTGTTCTACAGCAATTAAAACAGGAAAAGGAAACTGGGGTGAACAGTTCTACGACAGCAGTGGGGGACTACCTGAACCTCCTGCGAGTGATGAAGAGCTGCAAGTATCCCTTTTTTATGGAGCTACTTGACCAAATTTTTCGAAAAGAGCTCCTTTCAACAGATCAGCTGGAGACACCTCTCGAGCGGTGTATGTTTGCCCTTCTAGAGGCGTATCACACCGCAAGTCAAGACAGTGGCAGTCCAGAAATGTTCGACCGCGCCCGGCAACTACTCGACGAAGGATTGCGACAATGGACTACCATGGGAACTACGGAGGAGAGGGATGTGTTGACCGATGCGTTGGTGGCGTCGTGTGTGCTCAATCTGGAGCGTTGCGAAATACTAGAAAGGTTTGCCGAAACCGATCACCTTCACTCCCTTCTTAGTCCGATGCAGGGCGCGGTGATTCTTGCGAGTCTGGAAACGTTGGGCCTGGAGGGTAGCAAGCTGTACGCCACCTACGTGGACTACGTGCAACGCTATCTTACCGCCTTGGAGTCCCTCACCACACCCCTTTCCAAGGGAGACAGCGATTGTTTAATACAGCTGCTTCGGCTGCAGTCGGTGAGTGCAGACGTGGCAAAGAGAGCGGGACTCCTTCTGGCGACGGAGCTGAAGCGGTTGGACCAGGAGGGGGCCCCCAACGACGGCTCTCTTTATCCCTCGGGAGAGGCCTCTCAGCTGGCAGAGCGGGAGCGGAGAGAGAAGGCTGGTGAAAAGGCCCTAGCTTTTTATCACGCCTTACAGAGTAACATCTTCACACAATCCATATTAAACGAGCAGTGCTTGGATCCTTTATAAAAAAAAAAATAAAAAAATATTAGAACTGTTTAGTTTCTATAAAAATGGTGTTTTACTCCTAACCGAGCCCACTCTTTGATTTTTTTTTTTTTAAAGGTATTGGATCTATTTGACAAAAAAGATTCTAAACTTGTACACTTTCTTTTTCTCTCTCTCACACACCTATACACTCTTTTTTTTCTTTGTTTTGATCGTAGCTGCCTAGAGAGTTTCTATATTTCATGAAAAGTGACCTTCCTGGGAAACCCCCCCGTACGCTGTACTTCACTCATGTCTATCAGTCTGTGAATAAATTGCCGTCCGAATCGCGTGTGACGCACCATGGCAACACCACCCCCTTTCACCCGACGGTGGATCGGATCCCCTTAACGGAAGGGTCCAACATTGTCATGGAGCGCATTGAGCAGTCAAAGCCGGTTCCACGGAATAGGAACACACCAGTAGGGGATCCGATAGCGGCCCCGCTGGCGTATAGCCCCGTCGATGCGGCGGAGAAAGATTCGCCGTTAAACTTGTTAAAGTCCCAACTCCAGTACCTCGAGGCCAGAGAGACCCACAGAGGTCACCGAGAGGGGAGCCCCCGGAAGACCCTCTCTAGGGTCTCCTCTCTTCGGGGCGGTCTTTGCCAGATCCAAGGGCCCTGTACGTTGCTTCTCTTACCAGACGACTGCCGCCACCCCTCCCTCGTCTTCTGCCTACACCGATACGCTCCATCGTATTGTGGACGATTGGTCCGCCCGTCGTCCATCACCCCCCACGCCTCACCGTCCACCTCCCCGGGACGATAAACTTAGACGACTGCGACGGGGGGTTTTCTGTCCAGTTTCCAGCGCTGGAAGTAGTAATTCCAAAAAACCTTTCCTGCAATCGGTACGGGAGGAAAAGATTAGAAGTTACACCGTGTATGAAGCCATTTCCTCCTCCCCCTCCCCCTCCCCCCTCCCTACTACGGTTGGGGTAGATAGGGTGTACCACTCCTCCGGTGAGGCCCGAGAGAACATTCGTCGCCACTCCATCGCGTTTGACCAACTAAGGTACCACAAATATGGCGAGTTGGAGGACTTTTTAGTGAGACGGGAGGAGTGCAAGGCGTTGGTGAAGGCACAGACTATGGTGGACGGCAGCGGGAGTGACGCGGTACAACTTCCCGAGATGGGGTTTGTGAGGAGTGGCAGGCGGGGGCGACCCAACACGGCGCCTAGCGCGCTACACAGCATGTGGACGTTGGAAGCCTTGCGGCTTGCGGACACGGAGGAGCGGAAGCGACTGTGCGAAAAAATTCAATCTTTTGAACCGCCCAAGGATGCGGCGGCCTTGTCGGTGAGTGCGGTGGAAGGATTGCAATCTCGGCTGATTCGTCATATCCAAAGTGTGCGTCCCTCTTCCTTTGATCAGCCTCCCCTCACACAGGGGTCCTTGTTGAGTTTGTTGCAGCACTGGGGCTATCTGCCCGAGGAATTACCGTACGAACCCGAAGAGGCGGCGGACTGTATGGGTTCCCCCGCAGAGGCACTTTTCGTTGAACACTTACTGAGTCTTCTTCCGTAACAGGCTCTCTTTCGTTTTCCCTTTCACCTTTTTTTTTTTGTACGGTTATACTTAAACTTTAATATTATCCTTTTCTCTTTTGTACAGTCATACTTGTATTATTTACTCAGCACTTAACGCTTTGCGCGTTTTTGTAATCTCAGAAGGCACCAACCCCTCCAATCACCTACTACTACTACTACTGCTGCTGATAGCAATCCTAATTGGTGATGTACTCTTTTATCTCTCTTTCTCCTTCTTCCTATTTTGTTTTACTGAAAGGGATTCCAATCTTTTTTTCCTTTTTTCTATATAATTTTAATTTCTAAACCCTTAAAAAAAAACAAAATAAAAATGACCACTACTGTGGACCCTTCGGTTCCCATCAACAAGCCGATTCAAATTGCATCCGTCTACGTGGGTGATTTGGATCCCACTATCAATGAACCGCAATTGGTGGAACTGTTCAAGCCCTTCGGCACTATTCTTAACGTGCGAGTGTGCAGGGACATGATCACCAACCGATCGCTTGGGTACGGCTATGTGAACTTTGACTCCACGGCCGACGCCGAAAAGGCCATTGAGACGCTGAACTTCACCCGCGTCGGGGACAAGTGCATTCGTCTGATGTGGCAACAGCGCGACCCCGCCCTCCGTTACAGCGGAAACGGAAACATTTTTGTCAAGAACCTCGACAAGGAGGTGGACAGCAAAACGCTCAATGATATCTTCAAAAAGTTTGGGTCGGTTCTGTCCTGCAAGGTGATGTCGGACGAAGAGGGTCACAGCAGGGGTTACGGGTTTGTGCACTTTAAGGAGGAAAAGTCTGCGAAGGAGGCTATTGAGAAGATGAACGGTAGCCCGGAGTACTCGGATGCGGAGAAGCAGGCCTTATACGTGGCCAACTTCATTCGCCGAAACGCACGTCTGGCGGCGTTGGTGGCCAACTTTACGAACGTATACATCAAGCAGGTTATCCCGACCGTGGATAAGGAGTTGATTGAGAAGTTTTTCTCCAAGTTTGGCGGTATTACCTCCTCTGCCACCTGCAAGGATAAGAACGGCCGTGTCTTTGCCTTTTGCAATTTTGAAAAGCACGACGATGCGGTCAAGGCGATTGAGGCCCTGCACGACAACCACGTAGAGGGATTTTCCGCCCCTGGAGAAAAGCTGTACGTTCAGCGAGCACAACCCCGCAGTGAGCGTCTTATCGCCCTGCGTCAAAAATACATGCAGACGCAGTCTCTTGGTAATAACCTTTATGTCCGCAACTTTGACCCCGAATGCACCGATGAGAACCTCTACGATCTGTTCAAGGAGTATGGTGTGATCAAGAGTTGTCGTGTGATGACGGATGCCAACGGCGTCAGCCGTGGTTTCGGGTTTGTCCGGTTCGAAGATGCCGACCAAGCCAATGCCGCGCTCCGTGAGATGAACGGACGAATGTTGAACGGTAAACCTCTCATTGTGAATATTGCTCAACGACGGGACCAACGGTACACCATGTTGCGCATGCAGTTCCAGCAACGTCTGCAGATGATGATGAGACAAATGCACCAGCAAGCGCCCTACGTGGCAGACCAGCAAAGACCTCCCCGCGGTCGCGGCCGTGGTCAGGGACACGCACAGCCCTCCCCAGCGGTGGTGGCGCCTACCCCAACCTTGTCCCCTGGTCAAGGACCCGAGACTCCTCCACTACCTCCTATTTCTTACGAAGATTTGGAGACGATGACCGACGAAGAGAAGCGCTCCGCTCTTGGTGATCGCTTATACGTTAAAGTGTACGAAATCTCGCCCGATGAGTGCGCAAAGGTCACTGGTATGCTGCTGGATAAGGATCCAAAGGACGTGCTTTCTCTACTGAACAACCCATCGTTGTTAGTGAGCAACATTACAGAAGCCCTCTGCGTTTTACGGGACAGTCAAACTCATTAAGAGAAAGTGGATTTTGAAAATAATAAAAATAAGATTATTACTTCATAAAATAATAATCGTAAATAAGACCCCTCCACACTGGAGTCGATTTTTTTTAATTTTCATTTTATTTTCTCTGTTCCTCTCTTTTTCCTTTCATTTTTAACTAATATAAAAAAAAAATTCTCGTATAAGTGTACCTCTTTTTGTTTCTTTACGTATGAAAGCTAATTTGTTTTATTTTTTCTTTGGGTTTCTGTGGGTATAGCGGTCCTTGGGACCTTGAAAGCTGCTTCATGGGATAAGAATTGCTAAAAGAAAGCGGGTTCTACTGTCTTCTTCTTCTTTCTCTCTCTCTCTCTCTCTTTTTTTTTTATTTTAAAAAAATAATTCGCTTCGTGATTACTTAGAATGATCAAAAATCCTTACCTCGCCCAACACTTTGGCGACTGTAGCGGTGAAAACGAGGAGGAGGAAGAATACGATGCGTCCATTGGGTTTTCTCGCTTTCCAAATTCGCCCCACATGAAATCCTCCGTGTTCAAACCCTCCGCGAAACCACCCACCCCCCTGTCTTCGGTCGGCGACGGAAAAACAACCCCCAGAGAGAGAATCATTCCCTGTCATGTGGGGTCCTCCCGCTCTACGCCCTTTCCCATCCCCCTGGCGCCCTCGTCCTCTTCCACCCCCCTCCGAGAATCCCACCCGTCTGGCGGACGACCACAGCCCGTTGCTACAGAGCACCCGCCTGTGTCGGGGCCACCAGTAGGTTCGACTCCCCCTAACCTGCAGCAACTCCTCGAAAGATCCCGGGCGGCCCTTCATAGTGCTAGAACGGTGTTGGACCACGACTCCCCGAATGAACGACCCGCCATTGGAAATAATAACGAATCTCCTCATAACTTGATCGAGACACTGTTGAAACGAAAGAGGGAATCCCCTACCAAACCACCACCCCCCACGCCACCCTCCGTCGAAGCCCCAACCGTAGTGGTGGGAACGGTCACAGAAGCACAAGAGGAAGAGATGGCACCGATAGAAAAAGTCACCTTAACCTTGTCATTGAATCCGTCTCTATTGCTTCGTAGACGAATGTGTCGACGTCATGCACCCGCTGTGGTGGCCGCCCCTATTCACGTAGGATCACAAGTAAACGAAAAACCACTTCCAGCCTCTCAAACTTCTAAAAAGGCCCCTAATCATCATCATATTAATAATAAAAAGGCCCCCGCTGTGTTTGATGAAGCGTTTGTTCACCAATGTGCCGATTTTCTCGATTTAGCGAGGGGCGACCTCCATCTACTTCATCGAATGGAAACCAAAAAGGCGTCTAAGCCGGTGCGACCGCCTTCCCCTACTGTAGTGATTGGAAAGCCGTTACCCAGGGAAGAAGAGAACCCTACCCCGGAAAGCGACAAGGCTAACTTGACGTCTTTCAGTGGGGAAGACTCCCAGAAACCGCAGCGGGGGAAACAACGCCGATCCCCACATAACTCCCTTCCCAGTTACGCGTTGCCAACGGAGAGTTGGCTACTCAAGAGTGTAGACGAGAGTGACTCTGCTTTGTTTTCTTCGCAGGGAATCACCCCTTCTACCCCGTTTCAGAACGTTAGCATCTGATAGAGTTTCCATTGTATTGTTTACCACGTATCTTTTTTTTTTTTGTAATTCTCCATGGCACACGGCTATCAAGATGGGCACTATTCACCGTTTCTTATTAGTTAATTGTTCGCTTTTTTTTTTTTTTACTTGGCCATAAAATGCATATTCCTTTCTTCCTTTTTTTTTTCCCCCGTAACGTTGGTTAAGACAAATAAACAAGCAACATCGATATATAGAATGAACTTAAGCGAGATTGAAGACATTATCCGAAAAGTGGAAAAGTCACTAGAAGGGGAGCCACGAAACGAATACGAACATCAATTACGTAAAGAAAACTGCCTCGAACATCTGAAAACAGTGGAAAGTAACCTTCAATCCTACAGCGGAGACTACGTAGAAGGGTTACGGAAAAGGGTTAGTGTGGTGGAGGAAAAATTGTCCAAGCCGTTTGAGCTAAAAACCGCTGCGGGAGATGCGTTTAGTATGGATTTCGATGGGAATGAAGCAGAGGACGACGACGAGCTGGAGCGGGCTGAATTGGAAGAGAAACTTAAGGCGAAAAAGAAATCAAAGGAAAAGTCGAAGAAGAAAAAGGACGGCAGTAAAGCCGAGCGGTCAAAGAAGGAAGAACCGATACCAGTGGAGCCCACCCCAGCTGCTGCCTTGGAGGAAGAGGAAACCACCTCGAAGGAAAAAGTGGTACTTCCGACAAAAGAGATTTTCCTTCTTACGGGGACACAAAGTACAAGCATACCCACCGATGCGGTCGGCGAGGGTACGTGTGCCCCAGTCCCTGAAACCGCCAAAGCGGTGTTGAACTTTGAGAGAGAAATATATTTTGACAACAGGGCTTGCTTCTGTGAAGTGTCCCTTTACCGTAGTGTGCTGCTGACGCTTGCTACTTCGAATCATATAACTAACAAGGCGGTAACGCACTTTAACCCCACCGAAACCGGTTCGTCAGACAGTAGCGATCAGGGAGAGGAATCCTTGGAAGGGGTCGAAGAAGCAGAGAATGACGATGACGCCCATACGGCACAGCTGGCCAACGCACTCGTTGTGGAATACAACGCGAACCAAATAGAAAAGGAGGAGGAGGAGAATAGTTCCAATTTTCCTACCAATATTTCGATCAAGGTACAATCTCAAATACGGGACTTCTCTCACGCCACGTGGACGATACTCATGTGCCACGGTGGCTACTTTGCAGGAGGCGTATTCTCCAACGGAAAGTGTGTGGTGCACAAAGCCTTTCAGAGGTATGTGGTCCGAAAGAAGCAAGGAGGGAAACAGTCCACCAACGCAAAGGACGGTGGGGGTAGTTATGGGAGTGTGGGTTCACAGATACGAGCGGCACAGGAAATAAAGTGGAAGATTGACGTTCGAAATATTTTGTGCAGCTGGAGAGAGTTAATAGACAGTTCCACCTTTATCTTTTACGTCGCGCCGGGACCCCAAAACCGTTCCGTGCTAACGGATTTTTCTTCCATTCCTGGGGTGGATGACACCGTCTCCCCCATCCGTACGTCGGATCCTAGAGTGCGTAGTGTACCTCTTACCACCCACCGTCCCAAGTTTGAGGAGGTGGAGCGTATTTTTAACGAATTAGCCACAGTAGATATTAGGTACTTAACCTTCTAATGTTCTACCGGTATTTTTTGTATTTATATTATTTATACAATGTTTCGTTGCGGTTGATAATAATGTTTGTTTGTTTTTCGTTATTTTTACTTGGTGCTCCTCGGCGTTACGGCTCATTGCTTTATGACTAAAAGGTACAGGTGGAGCTTTAATGGGGTTTTCGTTTTTTCCTTTTCTCCTTTTTTATTTTATTTTGGTATTGTTGCAAGTAAACTAAAACAATACATAAAAAAATAAATAAATGTCGCACTCTGACGACGAAGAAGAGGATATTGTAGTTCTACAGGTGTGTGAAAGATGTCATGGCATTGAAAATTTGGAATTCGATGAGGAGACCTGTGCTAGCTACTGTGCCGACTGTCGACATCTGTTTGAACAAACCAAAGAGAAAGGGTTTCGGATACTCCTCTCCCTGGACGAGATGGCCCTTGTCTCCCTGTTACTTAAAAAATTTGATTCGGATAAAAAAGGTTATTGGAATGTTTCCGATTGGAACGAGTTTGCCTCTATTACTAGTCACGAATCCGAAGAACCGCTCGAGAGTGACGTTGACCTTCAACAGTTTTTCCTGGAGGAGTTTGATATTTCACTGACCAAGGAGGGCGATACTTTTGTAGTCCGTCTGGTGGATCTAGAGAACATGTACGGTGGTTTTTCGTTCAATCAAATTAATGCGCTCGTAGAGGACACTGAGGCTCTAGAGAATGCCGGTTTGGTAGACACTGGTGTACTGGAGTAAACCACAGCCTGGAGCCCGTCCTTTTTTTCTATTTTTTTTATTTGATGTTTTGTAAACAGGTGTAGGTTTTAATTCTCATTGTCATCCCCCTTTTTATATATATATATTTATAAGTAACAACCACAACGATAATAAGAAACATATCCCTACATTTTACTTCTCCCTCCTCTTTTTTCTACCCATGTTTAGACCGTTTTAGTTTTATAGATGGGAAAACGTGAACGGGAGGATAGTACTCCAGGAAAGGCGAAAAAGAAAGTCGAGTTGAATGCCGATATTCCCACCACACTTTCTTCTCTTTCATCCGTTCAGGAATTAATAGCCCAAAATAACTCAAAAACTAGACCAAAGGAGCGGCTCAAACTATTCGAGTTTTGTAACGAAACTTTACTGCAGCTGTCTAAAC
Organism: Angomonas ambiguus; assembly: GCA_019695575.1. Lineage (NCBI taxonomy): Eukaryota > Euglenozoa > Kinetoplastea > Trypanosomatida > Trypanosomatidae > Angomonas > Angomonas ambiguus. The sequence continues at coordinate 44,009 of JADNSB010000105.1, read as the reverse complement.
GTGAAAATAGTGCCGCCGATCTCCTTGCCTTTTTAAAAGAGGCGAGAGAAAATGTAAAGTTTATTCCCAAAATATCCACTATTACGCAGATTCTGTACACGTGGAATGCGCGTCATAGGCAGGAAGAGGCCATCCAACTGATCGACTACATCTTGACCGCCGATAAGGACGGTTCTCTACTAGATGAAGGGTTTGTAACACTTTCCTTTCGTGTCATTACGCACTGTAAAGTTCCCGACGAGTCGCTTATTCTTCGAATTCTTTCCACCTTACCGAAGGAAAAGTATAAGAGAAGACTCTTCTCTCCTTTGCTAGAGTACGGTAGGGATAAAAGAGACCCCCCGTTTTCGTTTTCCATGTTTGAACGAGGGAGAGAAGCCGGAATCGTGTTCTGGGATATCGACTATCACTGTCTCCTGCAAACCATTTGTGAAAGTGAGGTGGAAGCGGCCGAAAAAAAGACATTAGTGGTGACGGTGTTGAAAAACATGTCCAACCATCATCCTATCACAGGAAGTAGCAATGCTGAGCTGTTCGAATCCATGTTAGGAGGGACAAAAACCAACGTCGGGGAAGACGGCATTTGTCGACATTGCCAACAGCATCTTCGAAGCTTTGATCTCTTACCGGAAGAGCGAGAGACACTAACGTCAGACGTGATATCGCAGCTGATACTGCCACGTGTTGGTACGCGAAGTCACTACGATCCCTCCGTGGAGGTCACCGAAGAGGAAAAAGCAGCGAGGTGGGCCACCGTGGAGTCCTTCTCGAGCAGCTGAAGGGACACCCTTACGACACCCTCATTGACGGTGCTAATCTCGGCTACTACGGTCTTAGTAGTTGGTACCGGTCGGCCAAGGAGGCACGGCTGAAGGAGAAGGGAATTTCCCTCGCCGACGTCCCACTGCGGGAGAGGACCACGATTCCTTTACCGGTGGACGTACCCCCCAAGTTTGAGCTGATTGAAAGTGCACGGAAAACAGCCGTCGCCCGCGGCCGCGTTCCACTCATCATTCTTCACGAACGACACACGAGGGAGGCCTCGGGGGTCAACGGCATACTCCTACAGCAGTGGAGGGAACAGAACAGCGTCATTTCCAGTCCGCCCTTCCTCAATGATGATTTCTGCTGGCTCCATGGGGCTCTGAAGAGGGCAGGAAGTTGGATCATCACAAACGATCAAATGCGTGATCACCACTTTCTCTTACTGAGTCAACAAATGTTTATTCGATGGAGGCAGCGACACCGGGTCACGTATAAGGTGTTGTACGACAAGGTGAATGGAATCGGAAGTGTGTCCCTTCGATTTCCTAAACCGTACTCCGTGTGGGTACAACAGGCTCTAGATAGCGTCGATACTCACTGGCATATTCCGTTTCTGGATACAATAGGGGTTCTCAACCAGGCGACCAATAAAACAGAGAGCACCTCCTCCGACGTCGAGTTAAACCGAGACGGTGATGATGAATGTTCGTCGTGGTTGTGTACCTGTACTGTGTAGATGAATCAATGATGGAGTTCCGAATTACGTTTCGAATTAAAAAAACCACCAACAATAACTACTACAACAAACGTACCCTTTTTCGCAACTTTTTTTTTTGATTCTATACCACTCCTTACTTTCAACTATCTGTTCTATATATGTATATCTTGTCCCTTTCCCTCTCTTTTCTCTCTTTTCTCATTTTTTTTTTCTTTCTCTCCGCACGTAAAGACCTAACATAAGTTAATGACCAAGGGTACCACCTCACAGGGTCAGCGCCACGGCCGCACCCACATTCTTTGCCGCCGTTGTGGCCGCAATTCTTACCACGTTCAATGGGAACGCTGCGCCGCCTGCGCCTTCCCCCGCCCTTCTCGCCGTCGCTACAACTGGTCCGTGAAGGCCGCTAAGCGCAGAAAGACTGGCACTGGCCGCTGCCGCTACCTGAAGAACGTGAACCGCCGCATCGCTAACCACTTCAAGACTTTACCCAAGGCTTAAAAGGTGCTGGGTCACCATTTTATTTTCTTTTGAATTTTTCTCTTTCTAAAAAATAAAAAAAAAAGTGATCAGGAACACGGAAACGTTAATGTTTGATGTACTGTGACTTGGTATTTTAAGAAATACATCTCCATCATTTCATTCTCCCTCCTCTGTTTCTCTTGAATAGTACATTTTTCTTTTTGTTAGTGTTGATTCCTTTTTTTTTTAATTTTTCCCCCACTGCCCTTCTACTGTCTTTTGTAGCAGTATGAACTATGCGAGGGGATTTATAAGGGAAACTTCGTTGAAAACATTTCGTTCTTTAGAAAAAATATCTCACATCCATGACTTCCCCCAAAGTCTTATTCCTTGCGTCTTGGTCGATAGCGTGGGGGAAAGGGTCACTACACACCTATTACACTCTAGGTCCGTCCTGACGCTTCTTGCAGATTCCACCACACACGACTCCCTTCATGCGATCGAGGAATTGAAAAAGAAACTGGACTTGCCGCAGAAAAGCGATGGGTCTATTCCTACCCTGTATGTGAAGGGAAGTGTGAAGGAGTGCTTAAACGAGTTAAAGAACCGTGAAATTCGGTTTCTTTACAAATTGGAAGGAAAGTTGACCGCAGAAGACTTGTCCCAGACGGAACAGTTTGCAGGCCAACTGGTAGAAAGGCAAAATTTTACGACGAGGGAAGTGTGCCTGTATAGAGGAATTGTGGAGAAACTGCTTTCCACGGACCCCACCGCCGCTCTTTCAACCGCCATGCACCCCAAGCTGCCTTCCTTGGGCTCCACCGCCTGTCAAGCGTTGTCAGAGTTGGTGGATATTAATTCTGAATCCGCAGTGAAACTATTTTTGGAGGCCTTTTCAGAAAAAGACGAACCCCTCCCCGCGGCAAACACGGCTTGTACGGCCTTGTGCATTCGTCTTCGAAACCACAAGGCTAGAGAGGATCCGATTTTCAGAGACACCTTTCCCTTTAATCAGGATCCCGGGGCGGTCTTTCCCAAAGACCCACTGCGAGTGTTGGACTGGGCAAAGTTTTGGTTCGACCAGCTTCAGGGGATATCACGAAGGGAAGCGGTCTTTCAGGCGGTGCAGCGAAGACGACTAGAGAGCAGACGGGGCACGATGGATGCCCTTAGTGGTTATTGTATGTCAGACTTGAGTAGGGACTGGGTATCCCTGGTGCTTCAACCAACCTCCAAGGAAAGCGATATGGAGGAGGAAACGTGGAGAAGAAACAGTGAGCGCTTTATTCTCAAAAACCCCAAACGGTTTCTTGTGGATAATCGTTGCTTGAAGGAGTACGCTGCGTTTTTAAAGAGTGGTCAACTGTCTCCAAGAGATGAAAGTTTTCCTTCGTTTCTCGACGAGTGTGGGGAGTGCTACCTGTCCGAGGAGTTTCCAAAGGAGATTGAATTCACACTCGACGTCTTTCAGCAGGGCAAATCCGTCAAGAATATAAGAGAGGTGTTACGGTCCCTAGCGGTGGGGTCCGCGTACTGGTGTGGGGTGGTGGACTTTTACCCCAGTCATATAAAGTGTTTCACCGCCCCGTTTGGAGGGGTTCGAGTAGTGGTGGAGCTGCCAAGACGGGTAAAAACAACCCTGACATCCATCGAGAAAGCAGAGGCGGCTCTTTTCACCTTGTACAAAGATAACGAACTGGTGGTCTTTCATAAACCACCGGGCTTGTCAACGACGACCCACGCTTTGAGTGACAGGAGCAGTTCAGAACCCTCTGCAAGTCTGGTCGATGTGATACTGACTTCTTCAAAGTATAAAGCGTTGGAATCCGTTTTTCGTCAAGGCGTCGTGCACCGACTGGATACTGGTACAAGTGGTTGCATTGCGTTTGCAAAGACTAAAGTAGCGTCGGACAGTCTTCGCTATCAGTTCGGCTCCTCCGGTTCCTTTTCTCTCCAAACAAAAGTATACTACGCCCTCTGTTTGGTCGTCGAGCCCCTTTCCACGATTCCCTTGAAGGGCATCTTAAAGGATCCACTGGACCCCAAAATACGCACACATTACCGAATCGCAAAGTTTTTTAAACACTCGAGGGTCGCTTTGGTGGAGTGTCGAATCACCCAAGGAAAGAAGCATCAAATACGTCGTCATCTCGCCACACTTGGAATGCCCATCCTCGGCGATGTGGAGCATGGTGGAGCTCTTTGTGTAACCGGTTTGTTCGATCGAGTAGCCCTCCACGCGGCTTCTCTTCACTTCAACCATCCCACCAAAGGCACACCTATCTGCGTAAAGGCCCCACTCCCTGTGGACTTTTTGCGAGCTTTAAAAACGTTCTCCTGATTCGAGGGTGTGGTCCTCTTCACATCTTACTTTTCTCTCTTGTGTCACTCCCCTTTATTGTTCCCGTAACTGGGGAAACAGGCGCATAGGAATTAGTGATTATTTTTTTTTTCTATTTTCTTTGTAAGCTTCCTCAGAGATATTTGAGTATTTCTGATTTTTTTTTTCTATTTCCATTTCTTTCCTTCCCCCTACTCTGGAATAGTAATAATAACAATAGGTACCGCTATTATTGTCATTATTATATAAAACTTACTTTATCTAATTAGTGGAGCCATATGGCTGGCTTATCTCAACTAGAGGAACAGATCAGTAATATCAACGCACTCCACAGAACTAGCGAAAAAGCCCTCGACACATTTGCAGACACCTCCAACTCTATTTCCTCTCGGGCAAGGCAAATTACGCGGGATGTAAGACCTTGGGAGGTGGCGCAGGAAAACATCGCCTTGACTATTGAAGAGATGGCCAAGGCGGCTCGCTGCTACCACCCTCCCCCGTCGCTGTCGGCTGTAATGAGCAAAAAAGACTTGTCCCCAGAGACGGTGGCACGTTGCGTCGACTACCTAGTGTACACCGATGACTACCTCGCCTCTCACCCCCCTAACGCGTACGGGGACGAGATTCAATCCAAGACGTCCGTTTACGTTCATAGGATTGTGGAAATTTCGGAGGAATTGGTACGTACGGCGTTTTTAAAAGCGTTTCAAAAATCTAAGGATTCTACTCCAGACCGGTTTATCATCAAGAATCCATCCGCATTGGGAGGTATTGCTTTGGTGGTGAAGAGACTGGGCGAAAATTTCAACCGAGTGGACGTTCTTCGGGTGGATGTGCACTCCATGCTAGACGAAAAGGTGACGACGTTTATCGAGTCTCAGTTCGACGCAACGTATCAGGAGGAGGAGGTGGGTAAAACGAGTCTCTCCACCCACGCTAACATGTCGACGGTGTTGAAGCATTACCAGAAAGGAGAGCATCGCTTGCTGGGGATCAGTTCATCGGCGCGCGCTGCGGTGGAGGAGGTAGCCGCTTGTCTAAAAGATCATGTTCTGGTTCCGCTGGATGACGACTACTCCGTTTCCGAGATGCCTAGTGAAATAGCCATCACCGCCTTTACGATCATCATTGCCAGGGCGGAGCGGTTAATCAAGTTTGACCTCTCCTCTTTTAGAGACCCGACCAAGCTGTTTATTCTGTCAAGAGGGCAGGGCGTGGGTCTCAGCCCCGGGGTACGCTGCTTTCGCGACGTTATTTTTGTAGGACTAGACCTTCTAGAAGAGTTGTGGAATTGGAAGCTTCTCTCTAACCGTCTACCCGGGGAGCACTTTAACTGCGTCGACTTCATAGAGAATAAAATGGAGGAGTTTATGTTTCACCTGAAGGACTTGTTAGATGGGTACGTCAACTGCAAAGGTGGGCTGGAAAAGGACCTACTGAAGGAGTACACGTTTAGTCTCCGTCGACTCGAATGGATCCCTCCAGTGGACTGCACGGTTCACGAGTCAACGAGCAACCTTCTTTATTTTCATAAAGTACTCCTTTCTCACTACTATGGAGCACTGAAATTAGTACTCTACGGTAACTCGGTAGACGCAGCGGGGGATGCGGAATCCACCAAAGAGGTGGAGGACTACTTGGTACGTTGTGTGCTCGGAAATTTGCAGGACCTCGTCATGATAGCGGAGGCGGCTATTGAGATTCAAGAAGCGGCGGAGGAAGATGGTAAACACCGGATAGGACGGTCCTCACTGATGCAGCAAGTGCTGGGAGATGGGGTTAAAACTCGAATCTCTCTAGAAGTCTTCTTGATTAATAACATTCTGTTTATGCTAGATAATTACAAACGTGAACCTGCCTTTACGCAGCGTTTCATCCCGCTCGAAAACCCAGAGCAGGGGAAAAAACAGAAGAAAGGCAAAGAGGCGGAAGTTCCCATCACGGCATACATTGTCTCCCTCTTGGAGGATGAGAAGGAGCGGTATATTGATGAGTACTCGGCTTCGTGGGAGCAGTGCTTCCCGAGTGTGTACGAGGATGAGGTGCTCAGGGATGTGCCACGTGATCCTAATACCCCTTTACGAAAATCCCAACGGGCCGCTTTCAAACAGTACTTTAAAAAAGTGGGGATAGAACTGACCACAAAGATTAATGGTTGCCGTAGTCAAGCGGTGATGGACTCTACGGTACGTAATCGTTTAATTGAAGGTTCCATCCACGCCGTAAAAGAGCGCTTCAGGGAGGTGGATGATGTGCTTCTCGGAAGAAAGTGGTCAGATCGTCCGCAGAAGTGGATCATTCAAGACGAAAACGGATGGTTAACTCAAATAAGAGGGGCGTTTTAATTATCGGTACCACTGTGTCATTATGGACTAGTGTTGTGTTCCGTTCGTTACGGGATAGTTTCGCTGAGGTGAGTTTAGCCTCTTTTTTTTTTGTTCCTGTTTTTCATTTGCGCTAATAGCCGGGCACGGTTTGTCTTGTATATTGTAATTCCTTTTTCTCACTTTACCACCCCTGTCATTTCAAAAAAAAAAAAAATCATCTTTAATTATCGTCCTCATTGTTTGTTTATGTTACTATTACCCCCACCCGTTTTTTTTTTTTAACCCCCGAGACGGGTAAGAAACATGAATTAGCAAAAGAAAAAAAGAAGAAAAAATAATACTAGGAAAAATAAATGGACAAACAGTTGAATCAAACTGATTTGGAAAATTTGCGCATCGTTCCACCGTTAAAAGATGTGAAGCACCATTCCACCCATTGGTCCACCGACACACTGCGTACTACTCAGTACAATGCGACAAACCGTCGTATCCCGGATCGACTACAGAGTTTAGGGATGAAACCGATGGGGAAAACCAAAAAATCTCACGGGACTTGGTCCAAGCCGATTCGACGTTACGAACTTCCCCCTGCTCTTCGAAATTCCTCCTCTCTTACAAGCGACCAGCAATCTCATGAATCGTTACAGGTAGAAGGGAATTCGGTGCTTTCTGCTTCCGACTTCAATCAGGCCTCTTCTGCGCTAAAAAACTTGAGCGAATGTGTGGCAGTGGAAAGACAATTAAAGGAACAGCTGGAAAAGGCGAAACTGAGAAAAACGGAAGCGTTTCGAGAGGTGTACAGAATCTACAAAACCAGTAGGGCGGAGAAGACGTCGGAGGAAGGAAACGTCAAGAAAAAAGATGAACTCTCTCTCGCTCGCTGTGCCCTCGTATCGGTGACGTTGGTCACCACTATACAATGCTACATGCGGAGCTATTATTCCAGAAAACTCATCTTCGCGCTACAGTGTGTGGAAAAATTGAAAGGAGAGGATCCATCCGAGTTGACCCAAAATCTGAACCGATCTTTGCTCAGTGATGTGGTTCGTCCACAGGCGGACGGAGAGAGTACCGAGGACCTTTTGGACGAGGATGAAGTGATGCACTTGAAACAATTATACTTTGACTACTTTGACTGTGAAACACTGTCACTTCACTCACGAAATAGTTCCCAGTCTATTTCTAGGGGGGGTATGTTTACCCCGTCCAGTGACCAAAGTTCCATCACCAATTTTTCCAACTTTGCCTCCACCACAATGTGAAGACCGATTTTTGGAAAAAGTATGTGATTTCCCCCCCCCCCCTCTCTCTCTATATATATATATATATATATATATATATATATTGGAGTGTGTGGAGTAATAACTTTACTTGAATGTGTACGTCTACACAATGGGGTAGTGTTGCTGATGTTAGATGGTTGCTGCCTTCATCTTTATGAAAAACAGGTATCTTTTTTTTTTTCTTTACTCTTTCATGTTTTAATGAAAGAATGATCATTTTTTGTTTTCTTACTCTTCTACTTTTTCACTTTTCTTTTTCTTTTTCTTTTTTTTGTTTTCCACTCCAGCAACTATAGGCAATGGAGGACAAATCACGGGAAAGTGAACGATGCCTGGATGCAATCTTCTGGAAACCACCGGCGGTACTGATAAAAGAGTCCCTCATTAATCCCTTTTTCACCAAAGCACCCCTTCCCAATTATATCACGAATAAGAATTTACATCTTTTTTTCTCCGCTGTTCAAGAACTTTCGCAATTGGTCCACACCATCGCGATTAATAGCCCAATAAGTGGACACCGTGTGAATCACATTTTGCGGCACTTTTTAGGGTTTCACGTCAATCACTTTTTAGATGTTAGCTTTAGAGACGATGTCTTTATGAATAGTTTGAAAACTTTGCATCCTGGGGACTACGAGGCGGTGAACTTTCTCGAGTATTTAAAAGAATCCAAGAGTGAATTGATTACACGATGGGAGAAAGCAACCAATAAGGAAATGGTGCGAAGTGGAACAGAAATTAAGGAAAGTTGGGTAGCGGTAAAAAACATTGCCGATGCGATTAGTACCAAGGCAATTAGCATTAAAAACGTTGATAAACGGTTTACACTCAAGTTACCTTATTTCCGTTTATTCGACGCGTACACCACGGAAGGAAATTTATCTAGTAAACTTGTCTTTATATGGCTCGTATGGGGCGCAGTGGTGGCCTTCTTTGTTGACATTATGATCTGGATCATGTGGAAATTTCCCTCGTTATGGAACGCCATTCTCACCACCACCGTGTGTACCACCGGTTTTGGTGGATTTTTGGTGCTGTTTTATACGCTTAGTCGCCGAAGAGTTGTGGCGTGGTGGTACGCCAATGAACTCTCCAGCAACTTGTCGAGAGATCACTTCAAAACGTTAGTCGAAGGAGATGGGGTAAAGGACGGAGAGCAAGATTTGATATTCTTTCTCAACACCAAAGATAGCATCTCCAGACGTACCTTGTCCATCAAACCCCTCTTGATCAATCGACAGGTGGTGATGATAGGGATCACGGATATCAATTCGTTACAAATCTGCAGCTGGAATTTGTGTGCTAAAATCGCGACGGATATTTCGTGGGAGCAGGCAATTGGAAAGTCGCTTCACGCTGTCATGCACCCAAGAAGTGCTTCGAGCATTCGAGCCCTTTTTGTCGAAACCAAAAACAACCCCGGTCAACAGAAGAGACTCTTGTTCAACTCCATTTCGAAAGGTTCGGTCGCCATTAAAGCTACCGCGACCATCGCCTACGTTGACTGCATTCCTATTGGAATGATCATAGGGAGTGTCTTGGAGGAGGAGGAGCGGGCAACCATTTCGTACCTTTCTAAAGTCGCCGTGTCTACCTTGTTAAAGAAAATGGACGACCTTAAGGTGGAGGATGGAGCAGTGAAACAGCTGGTGATGGAAAACTCGTGGGAGTTGTTAAAGGAGCGAACCACTCAGGCCATCCGCAGTTGGAGAGAAAGCTCCATGGAGGAGGTGGTGCAGCCCCTTACCGATAGGGGGGAAGTGGAGGTGAATGTAAAGTACGATCGAGAGAACACTAAAGGGTTTAACTGTGATATCATTAATGTTCAGTACATGCTACTAAAATTGGTAAAAAGTGTGGAGAGTTCCTCCCCCGGCGCCAAAATGGAGGTGGACCTTGAGTTTATTTCAAATAACCTCCAGTGTGAAATATTAAAAATTATCTTGTCGATTCAAGAGCCAGACTCGTTTAAAGTGGAGAACGAAGTATGGGACATTGTGAACCGTGTGGGTTACCTCTACTCTTCCACGGCCCAGGAGATTGGCGTTTTTGTACCCATTTCTTCGGAAACGGCGTCCGGTATGCGACGGCCCTCCATTGACAACAACCCGGATTCGTTCTTCTTCACCTTTGTCGTGTTTGAGCCGGATCCTGTCTACCTGGTGCATCTGAAAGGGTTCTGTAGTGGTAACCATCGCTGTTTTGTGGCCGAAAATACAGAAAATCTCGCCAGTATGTTGGATAACATGGGGAGCGATGTTTCCGCCGTCATTCTAAGCACCAGCGATGGGTGGTACGATGATATGCTGCGAGAGTGCCTGGCACGGAACATGTTTGTTGTGGCCGCAAAGCCACGACCCAACAACAACGACTTCTTCACAACGTCGTACGATGGCCCACCTTCGGAGTACGTCAATGTAAACTATATTTTGCACAAGCCGATTACGGAGGGTTCGTGGAATTTGCTCTTGGAATACCTTCATAACTTGAAGAAACAACAGCGGACCATCGAGTCCCCTGCCAGTTATGAATGTCGAAAATTAATGACCATAGGAACCTCCAGCGGAGGGCGTGTTGACCTAGTAGAAGATGTTTTAACTTCAGGGGTTATGGCCAGAAAAACAGTTTACATCACCAAAGATCGTCCACTGACCTCGCTGACCACGGAGGTCGAGATTATGATAAGGCTTGGCTCCCACTGGGGGGTGGTTAGGTATATTAGTAGCTACAGCCCCAGTCCAAAGGAATTCTGTATGTTTTTCCAGAATTGCAAACTAGGGAGCATGGAACGTTACGTGAGTAGTCTCCCGCGTCAACGCTTGACGGTATTACAAATGAGAGACTACGCCAGTCAGTTGTTGTACACCCTTCAGTATATTCACGACTCAGGGGTCGCCCATCGAGATATAAAACCGGATAACATTTTAGTGTTTGACGCACAGCATGTCAAAATTGGGGATTTTGGTTCCGCGACAGATAAGCCAAAGTTGGCCGGCTCCCCTTACGGTGGAACCCTTCACTTTATGGCCCCAGAGCGGCTGATTGAAAACTTAACCGACGACTGGTCTAGAGGGGAAATGGAAAAGCTTTTCGCGGAGGATGTGTGGTCGTTGGGTATGACGTTGCTCCGAATGGTCGGCGGTTACCCGGATTCCATGAAGGACTTGACAGAGATCAATGCTTTTATGGAGTTTTTTGTGGATTGCCGAGATCATAACAAGGAGGTGACGTTCGAAATACCGTGCGACATCCCTTCTCAGGCGGAAAATACGGCAATGGCGACGAAATTTATAGGGGAAATGATACGCCTCCACCCAGAAGAGCGAAAGACGGTTGCGGAGCTGATCCAGCATCCTTTCGTATCGAATAATGTGTGGGACAAGAGTGAAGCGTTGGGTGGTCCAGGGGAAATAGAATCTTCCCTTCCGATGTTAATGCCACGGGAAAAAGCCGGAGAAAGTGGACAGTCGTTTGCGTTCACAGCGTCTTCTGAAACAGAAAGTCATGAGTCAGGTAGGGTTTAATCGAATCACAATGGAACACTTTTTTTTTTTTGTCTTCTATGTTACTTTTTTTTTTTTCTTTTCGAGTGTGAAGAGGGTTGTTTATCCTTTCCACTACTTTTATTATTATTATTATTATTATTATTTGTATATGGTGTTACACATAGACACATACTTTCCTCTTCTCACATTTTTTAGACTCCTTCTTTACGGTTTGTTTAGGCCCCATTTTTTGCCCTTACTTTTAGCTATTATCAAATTTTAAATGATCAACGGAACAGACCTTACACCCGGCTGCCAAGCTTTCTGGGAAGACTTTTACGATGCTAAAGAGGGAAGGCTGATAAAAAAACAAATGGCTAGCGTTCCACAAGAGGACGACACCGATCTTCTTGACCACTACGAGTGGTTCGTGAGTTATGAAAAGTATGAGAAGCCCTTAAAATCCTGTCTGGATAGGATAATCTCTGAAGAAGGCGAGACCATCAAGGTGGTACATCCTGGTTGCGGCAATAGTAACTTTTGTGATATGTTTGCCGACACTTGTCGCTCTCGAAATAAGAAACAGCGTTGTGACGTGCTGAATATGGATATATGTGGGTCGATCATTACGCGGCTCGCCAATGAGTTTCCTTCCCGTGTGTACGGTAGAGGCGACTGCTGCAACTTTGTATGTGAGGGCGTGGAGGCTAGTAGCGGTAGTTGGTACTCCGTGGACCCGGGCACGCTTGATTTAAAAGGGGTCCAGCCGCGATCGGCGGATATGGTGTTCGACAAGGGAACTATAGATGCCCTTTTGAGTGCCTTTCCGGATGATTTCAATCCCAACGTCGATGCGTACGCTCAACAGATTCTTTCGTGCCTTAAGGAGGGTGGGGTATTCTTTGTCATTTCCAACAACGCCGTGGACGTACTAAACCAATATGTATTGTCGGTGTGTGACGAAGATAGATCTTTCAAGTTTGTCAGCAAATCTGAAATTGATCTGTCCCAAAAGGAATTGCTTGACGTTAGGGTGGAGACACTCGGGTCCCACTATAACGTTTGCATTTATCAATGCGTAAAGGAGTGAAGGGAGGGAGGGGTGTGGGGTACATTTGACTTGCTTTACCCCTGCCGAAGTTGGTTCATTTCAATCTCCGTGTAGCTGCTGGGAGAGGGTACGTTTTTACCACTTTTTTTTTTTTCACCTGAACTCGCACAGTTTTTCTTTTTACTTCCTTGTTCACCTCATCCCCTTTTCTTGAGTAACAATACCTAGTGCATGAGCTCCAAATATGACAGCGTTAAATTAAAAGTGAATGTGTCGGCGGAACATTATTATATCTTTTCGAGGTTCTCTCTCTCAAAAATGCTTACCTTTTTGAGAGTAGATCCCATCGTGGCGATTCAAGTAAGCTTAAAGCTTAAAAAGCACTTTGTGTGTTTGGGGTGTGTGGAGATCTCTCAGGAAGAGTTAGAGAGTTCCCTTTATACCATTTTAGAGGAGTGTGGGGTAAGTCAAAAAGCGCTCTCCCCCTTTGTACCTCGACTGAGGCACCTGTTCTCGGAGCGAATACCGCTTATCGTACTGATCTCAGGGGATCACTGCCTAGGGAAAACGACACTGGCACAGTCGTTGAGTTTTAGAATTAACTGCAGTAATGTGATAAGCGTGGATCTCCTCTTTAACGAAAACAGTTCCCCGGAAGCCGTTTTCCCTTACCTGCAGGAGGAAATTCAGAAGAGCTTGAAGGAGGGTAAATTGCTTATCGCGGAGGGCTACTTTGTTCATCTTCCCCTTTATGAAGACCTTTTTAATCGTATTTCGACCCGCGGATTCTATTTCGGATTTGCTCTAGAGCGTTGTGCGGGGAAAAGAGGGACGACGAAAAGTTCAGTAACCGCTGTAAGTGATTTTTGCCATTCGGTAGGTGTCACGGACCCTTCTGATATACCAATGGTTGCTCGTCTTTGTCATGACGTTATTGTGGAGCGAATCGTTAGATGACGGGGAGTTACTGGCGTACTCATATATATACGTTCTTTTTCACAAGAAGAAAAATTAACAACCACCACAAGCGAAGAAAAAGATGTAAGAGGGTTATCTAATTGCTTACTTTTCCCTGTTAGGGTTTCCCACTATACTTTTTTGTTTACTATCTCTCTCTCTCCCATTCTTCCTTTTTTCCAGTCTTGTGAAGTTTTTTTCTGTTTAAAGAATAGCTCCTTTTTTCTTTTTTCTTTGGTTTTTTTTTTTTTCTGTTCTTTTCTTATAGAATATGTGGAGAAGTTCATCGATGCGAAGCGCGGCGGTGGAACTCAATTCCGACACGGAAAGTAGTCAGTCGCCGTCGTCAGAGTCGGAAAGTGGGGATCAGAGTTTTACAGCCTCTACGGAATGTAGTAGAGCGGAGCCTTTAGGAGCCAGTGTGCGGTCTAGAGGGTTTATCAGTGGTGCTCCTCTTTCTGCCCGGGGGGCGAATGCTTCTTTTACGCAACGTAGTATCTTACCCCCAAGGCAGGTCGCACTGATCCCAACGGCCCCCGCCGAGGACCGGTTGGCCAACACCTATTCTTCCTATGTTATTCCGCGCTCCACCTCGCAGTTAAGCTTAATGAACACCTATAGTAATTTTGGAAGAATAGAAACGGTGGAGAAAAGGCCCACCATGAATGTTCTAGTCATTGGAGCCCCGCAGGTGGGGAAGTCTCAATTCATCAATGCCTACCGTGTGGCGGTGACGCAGAACACCAAGTGGCCCACAGCCCCAGTCGGTATTTGCGGCTTCTACGGGACTACCATGGTGGAACCCTTTCCCGACCGCCCCACCAACCCGGACTGGCTCTTCATAGACACCCCTGGCGGCTTTTACGAGGGGGAGCGGCAAAGTCTGTTGAAGACGTTAGTGGAAGGGATTCCGTGGAAGACCAAGCTAGTAGGGTCCAACTCCCTCTCGGTAAATGAGGTAGAGGAGCTTGTCCCCATTGCCGCCAACCGGGCTCACCAGTGTGTGGTGGTTATTCCAGCGACTGATTTGGTGGAGGACTTGGGCTGGTCGAATACTCTTCTCTTCCGAAATAGATTTGCTCCTGCAGTGGACGCGGAGAGTGTGACTGTTCAGTGTAAAAGGCTGGTTTCCAAAATGAGAGATTTACTAGACGACAACTGTCCTTTCATTCTGGTCAGCAAGATGGATAAAATCGGTGGCGCTGGAAACACACAGGCCCGGGAAGCCGTTCTAGCCCTGTTGGGTCAGTGTGTTCCTCTTAACCGGATTTACTTTTCAGCTTGCCCCCCTGCTCAGTCTTCCATGGCCCAGAGACGGTCCATGACGCTCGACCAGCCTACACGAGAGAGCTTTTTACAGCTTCACGAGGACCTTTGCTTTTCGGTTCACTGGAACAAGCGAGTGGAGGAGATTTGAATTGTAGCTTACTTTTATCACTTTTACCCCGTTTGTTGAATGTGACAGCGTACTGCTGTATAGATCCGCTGGAATTTTCTTAAAACAACAAAATTTCCCACTTTACTTCTCTGCTTTATTTCTTCACTCTATTCAAGATAATAAAAGGATTATTCCTACCGGTATCTCTTTTTTCTTCTTTTTTTTCTTTTTTGTTTACGTTTAGGTTTCGTGGGTCCCAACTTTAGCAAAAAAAAAAAATGGAGAAGACGCCATCGAAAACGTCCATCTATGAGGACATGAAGTTTGGTGATGTGATGTTTATGAATCGAAAATGCTTAGCGATGAAAGACCCCTTGGGCGTGTTTCTCTGTTCCTTCACCAAAACAGAAAACCGCTTTGATCACGTCGGTTTAATCCTCAAGTTATCCGAGAGTGACTTTGCAAAATTTCCCCGAGCCAATGAAATAGCCAAAGACCGCTCTCCTTCGAACACTTACATTCTTGAAACAAACATCCGGGGCGTCACATTGTACTCTGCTGAAAAGCGTATAGAGCAGTCCTCTGCCCATGAATTTGCTCGTCGCTCTCTCATCAACGAAAAAGGCGATGACACGGCCTTCCGTCACACCATGTTGCGTGAACTAGAAACAATGTACCAAACGCCGTACCGAATAGAGATTGAGGGCGTGATCCCTTCCGTGTTAAGTCCACCGGACAAGATGGATCGCATGGACGCTGCCCGCAAGTTGGTGGAACTGGAGCATCAGCAAAACAATATTATGAACCTTTTATCCAACGCTTCTGGAGCTGAAAAAGACTTTTTGTTGGTACTGAAAGAGTCATTTAGTAATGCCCAGCGGTTTATTGCTCAGACGTACTTCTCTCACTTGAAAGGGTATGAAAAGGGGGTTTCCTGTATGGAGTGGCAGGACGGGCACTTTTACGTGGACGGTGTCAATCAATCCCCGAGAATGGTGTGTTCCGAGTTTATCTCTAATCTTTGGCTGAGATGTGGGTGGACGCTTGGTTTCGTTCCGTCTTCCTCTAACCGACCTTTTGATTTATTGGATGACGAGAGGTTTAATTTTGTCCTCCCTGAATTACACTTTGGGGAACTTCAACTGATAAAGGGAACGGACCCAGTGGTGAAGCGGTACTGGTCGGAGGTGCCGACAGACTCCAATGGGTCTCCGCCACTGGAGACCGACCCTGTCCAGTTTTTGAACCGCATTCGGGCGCAGTTTGGTATGGTGCCGGTTTCGGGTCTCTCTGATTTATCCCGACATTTACCCATCCTTCCCGACGGGTATGTGATTCAGTCTTCCACCTGGAGAAACACCTTGCAGGACGCCTGGATTAGGACCGCTGGTACAGGGGTTTTATTCTCCGTAGTCTCCTTTGCTTGTTCCCCTCTTACGATGCTCCGCATGGAACAGCAGCTGGGTGTGTTTCTCGTGCGGGGTAGTCTGTGGTCGTTGGGCTGTGGGGTGTTGGCCAGAAATTTACTCTTTGTAGCGGCCCAGTCGTTTTTTCTGATGGCCTATGGTCACTTTACTAGTAAGCGAAAGGGGTCTGGAGCGGTAATGGGCCCGAAAGTGGAGGGAAACGGAGTGGTGGAATGGAGGCACCCTTACTACGAGTTAGTGAAAGGGGTGTGGGCGTCGTGTATGGTTGGACATGTGGTCAGTACTCCAGTGTACAGCTGGGTGGTGCACCGTCACTTCTGCCCTGTTAAACCAGGTCCAGTGCCGTTACGGTTGTTAATGAAGGGAAGTTTGGTGCTCTCTCCCTTCTGCTTACTGCTACCATTCCAAGCCTGCTGGGTGTACTGGTACGAAACCCTCGGCTCCATGATTATTCCCACGAGATCCTCTATCTTTAGACCCCGAGAAGATTTGTTAGAAAAAAGTTACTGGCCTCATTACCGAAATGATGCCCTCTTTGGTGCCTTCTTCGCGACACTGGCGGTGGACTGCTGCAGGTACCCACTGGCTACCCGTGTAATGCGAGGGTTTGTGAGGGAGTCCTACTATCCCTCCTCAGTGCCGACTTTTGGCAGACGAAAGTTCTTCCCAGGTTACCGGTACCAACTTCTCACCAATGTTTGTATATTTGGTTTGACGGTGGGCGTGGTTTCTCTTTACGGCTTAATCTAATCACACAGTATAATACAATTTCTTTTCCTTTATTCAATGGGGCGAACACCACTGAATAATAATAATAATAATAAATATTATCTTTTTTGAGTAAAGTAATGTGTATTTTCTTTACGTGACTTTTTGTTTTCGTATATTTGCAACTTTCTTTCTTCGTCTTTTTTTTCTCCAGTTTTTCTTTTTTCTTTTTTTGTATATATATATATATATATATATATATATATACATAAGTATAAATTTATTTATTTTGCAGCAAAAAAGCGGATTGTTAATCTCTGTTCACCTCAACTACCCACAGCCCCCTGACGAGTTCTTCACGTTTGTCTTCACCATGCAGTCGCCGCAGCAGCTTCAGGCTTCTGAAAATCTTCGAAATAAGGGAATTATTTGCAAAGATTTTTTGCTGAACGGCGTTTGCCCCAGACACCCTATATGTCCCTATATGCACGTTAAGAATGGCGAAATGCGACCTGTTCCTCACAGTGTTTGCACCTTCTTTGTCCAAGGTGTCTGTCTTCGGGATAAGTGCAGCTACTTTCACGGTACGCAGGAGCAGTTGAATGTGTTGAAACAGAACCGCATGGAGTACTATAGACCCCAAGACTACATGAAAATCGCTGTACCACCCGGTTCACCCGATGTAGTCTCTCCCCCCCCTCCCGTCTCGCCATCCCCCTCCCTCCCCGCAACTCTCTATCCTTACCCAGTCTATGTCTGGCCCTCCGTACCGGGTACCGCCCCGCAGAGCGCCATGTCGGTAGGGGGTGGGGGAGTGGTTCCTACTGGGCTAACAGGACTCCCCTCGGTACCCACCACCGTCGGCTTCCCTAACGGTCTCCCACTTTGCTACCTGCCTCAGCCCCAAGGAGACAATAGACTACCCTACTTTACTGTTCCATCGAACTTCTTTTAATTTCCGGAGTAAGCTCCCCTCTCAGTACTAAATACCTTTCTTTTTTGTTTTTTTATAGTCCCCCTTCACTTCTTTACTTCCTGCCTAACAGTCATTTACAATTAACCACAAAGAAAAAATTAATAATAATTGAATAAATTTATCTCTATGTTTTGCTTTTATAATAACAGGTTTGTGAACTAATCAGTAGGCTATATTCACCATTCTGAAACCCTCTCTCTTCTCTACAGCCCGTAATGAAAACCGTCACTTTTTATGTTTACTTACCGTTCCACATTTGGCAACGAAAATATGGCTTTTTTTTCTTTTCGTTTCGGCTTAGTCTGCGGTCCGTTGTCTCCCCTCTTTTTGCTTTAATGGACTGCGGTGACTAAACTGGACAGAATCGCCTTTCGAAATTGCTCTGATCAAAAAAAAAAAAAAAAGGTATTAAAAAAAAAAAATAATAATAGAAAAATGAAAATATTGTACTTTATGTTTTATAAGTGTGCGTTTATTTTTTTTCTTTTCCTCAAATTTATAGTTCGTGAAAATTTTTTTTTTACAGCAAACGTTTTTTTTTTTTCTGTTTTTCCTAGTTAAATATTTCAATTTTTTTTGATTTTACATTTAATGCACATTAAATTTTATTTTTAGTAATATTCTTCACTTTGCAAATCAATACAAATAATACCAATCGTAAAAGATAAGTTAAAGAACTCCCGTAAACATTTTATCGCTTTTTTTTAAGAAGAGGTGTCGATAGGGAAGTTTTCAGAATACTGAAATTGCATAACAAATATACCCATGATTTTTTTTTTTGCTTATATTTACTACGTATCTATTTTACCTTCGGTAGTTTTGCGATAGTTTCGAGGTGTAGGACTTTCCCCTTTCTAGTTCTTTTGTTATTTATTTATTTATTTATTTTATTTGTTTTTCGATTCAACTTTGCTCACTTTCTCACCGTTCCCTCACGGCATCTACCACAAAGTGTGGTCGATACCCAGCGTTGGAGTTCTCTAGGGTAGAGGGAGGACGTTGTTATTATAATAATAACAATAATAAGGGCAAAAGAAAAAAAAAAGATAAAAACAAGTTTTGGGAAAGACTTCCTTTGTTGTAATTTATACCAAATACTTCTCGTCGTTTAAGCAAAGCAAATGAGGATATTAACGTCGTATACCTTGGCGAATAGATAAGAATAACTGATAGCAATAATTAAGTAATAATTTAAAAATAATATCTAGATTTTTAACCACCTTATTATTATCATAATTAGTCCTACTCTCTCCTTTATTTGTAAGTGTGAATAAAAAATAAGTACTTTTTGTCAGTCAAATATGTCTTCAACTTTGACTTTGGAAAGACAAAGTTTTTTTTTTTTTACTATTAACATTATTATTACAATATATATATATATATATATATATATATCTAATCAAGGTTCATTGTATCTTTCACTATACAATATACCCAAAAAAAAAAAAGGATTAATGAAACGAAAACGGAGAAGCTAATTTTTCTTTTCTTAAACCGTGAGTGAACTATGTAAACAATAACTGTATCTTGACTTGGTACTATTTGTGTCGTTGTTCTCCATCGAAGCATTGGCGAACCGATATCTGTCTCATGTGTGTCTCTTTCTTTTTCTTCTTTTTATTTTCCACTTTTTTTTTTATCTTTACTACGTGTAAAGAAGAAGAGATACTTCCACAAAATGAAGGCATCTCTGCGACGGTTTAATGTGTACGACCCAGTATTCATGAGAAATGTGAAAAGAACACTCAATGGTTATAAAAATTCAATGGAGAACTCCCCCAGGAAAGCTACAGCACGTGAGGCGTTCGTGGATATTGACGAGAAGGGCGCCGCGTGGTACTTGGGCCACATGCGTACGGCCGCTTCTGCGGTGGAAGAAAAGGTGAAGACGTGTGATTTCATCTTGGAGATTAGGGATGCCCGTTTACCATTCTCGACGGAGAATCCAAATATTAGAAAAATTACCGCGTCCAAACCTCGTTTAATTGTTTTTAACAAAGCAGAGCTCGCGAATGCAGACGTGAATCAATCTATTCAACAGTATTACGAAAAGAATGGTAATTTTGCTATTTTTACAAGCGCAAAAAAGAGTTGGAGAGATATTGTAGAGGCAGTACAACGCTTCGTCACACATCTCCTTCCCCCGCAAAAGTACAAGACGACCGCCCACGTTGGGCTGGTGGTGGGGATGCCTAATGTAGGCAAATCCACTCTGATCAATGCCTTGCGAATGGCACATGAGTATCAGTTTCATAGGGAAGATTTC
Source organism: Angomonas ambiguus (assembly GCA_019695575.1). Lineage (NCBI taxonomy): Eukaryota > Euglenozoa > Kinetoplastea > Trypanosomatida > Trypanosomatidae > Angomonas > Angomonas ambiguus. The sequence goes on along the minus strand of JADNSB010000105.1, from coordinate 23,865 downwards.
AGACGGTCCCGCACACCCGAAACCGTTTCCATCGTCCCTGGTACCACAAGAGGGTTAAAGCTAGTCCCCCTGTCGAGGGATCCCAATATAGTGCTCTACGACACCCCAGGGCTGACAATGCCTGGTGTGTTCTCCAAAGAGGCAGGTCTGAAACTATGCGCGTGTGGCATCATCCCGTCTAATGATATCTCGCTCCCCAACTCTGTCGTGGCACGGTATATTTATGATGTCATGATGGCCTCTGGGTCCTCGGTTCATCTGTCGCAGTGTCTTCGTCTTCCACGAACCCCTATCAGCTTTGACGACTGTATTGCAATGATCTGTGAGAGAAGCGGTACAAGTGGACAAACCGATCTTGGCAACCTCGACGCCAAAAGGGCGCAACATTTTATGGTGCACGACTTTCAGGTGGGGAACTTGGGTAGAATTACTCTCGACCCTCTTCCGCGTAGGTTTGATTTAGAGTTTTCTTCTCCCCCCCAGTACCGTCTGGAGGGAGACACTGCCACCTCAGACGAGAAGGAGGAGTACACGGTTACCCACGACGTAAAGTCTGAGGATGTGCAGGATCGTTGCCCAGACTACATGGCTCCTATCATGTCGAAACTGAGGGGAGAAACGGGTACGACATCCCAGTCAAGCGAACATGTGATCAGTCGCAAAAAGGGACCCATCCAGGGTGCTTCCGTGTTTGATCGAAATTATATGAATAACACACGCTTTAGGAAACCATAACGTATTTTGTTCCGCTGTTTTGTTCTGTTTTGTTTCCTTCCCGTAAGTAACAATCACATATATATAAGAATACAATAATAATAAGGAAAACATGGTACTGTTTTCTTTTTTCCCCCATTTGCGAACCGAATATTTTCCCCCTAGCCTCTTTTTCTGTTATGTTTATGGAACTCTCCCCCTTTACTTTTAATTTTCTTTTGTTCTCTACTAGTTAGATTCCACTCACTAGGTTGATTTTTTTCTTTCTTTCGGTGCGTTCTTAATGGTGGACCACTCGGATGAGTTGATAAAAACAAAAAAACACCTTGCTGAAGTAGTGGACGAATGCGTCTTTCAGGAACGACAACGGGTATCGTTGGAGCGTCACTTTGTTCAAACTTTGAACTCACTCCAAGAGAGAGAGACTACTTTTATCCACTGCATCCAACACCTCGTCGCGTACCTTACCTCTCTGGAAGAGTACGTCGTTCTTCCTTGTATTGACGTGGTAGAAAAAGATGACCGTAACGGAGGTCCTAATATTCGAAATACCCGGGAGAACGCCTTTCGTTCCCTAGAGTGTGTTCGAGAACTGTCTCCAAACCTTTTGAGAAAGCGCAGCTCAGGAAACAGTTCAGAGTACCAAGAGAGGGATGTGCCTTTTTCTGTTCAAGAGGCAAGGGAAACAGTCGAACGTTTTCTTCAATCCAAGAAGAGGATGGAGGTCGCTTTATCGGTGGCCGAGAAACTGGTTCGTGAAATGAAGCGCCCTACTAGTGTACATGTTCCATATAGCCCCCTCCAACCGCGAGAGGCGGCGAAGGCGGTGGTGATGAGTTCACCCCCGGGGTTAATAAGGGCTCACTATCAAGCGTCTGAAATGACCATTGCGGCTTTGAACGCGGAACTGTCCGTCGTTAAAAAGATGTGGAGCGATTCAGAAAGGGCGTCTGCGGCTGAAATAGATCGGTTAAAAGGGGAAATAGATCATAGAGCAAAACAACATAGATGCACTGTAGAGGAGTGTGACGTAGCGCTGAATAGACTTTCGGTAGAACTGGAAACTCTCATCAAAGAAAACGCCGAGTTGAGGAAACAATAATGTTTTCGTGGTTTCTTTCTTCTTTATGCCGCGAACTTATGGGGAGAAAAGGGTGGTTGATTGTTTTCTTGTGTAACGACTTTTTTTTATTCGAAACTTTGGTTACTTCTTTTATTTATTTATTTATTTTGCTTTCTTGCGGATATGTTTTATGAAACCCCCTTTTTTTTTTCTGTTCATTGTCGTAGTCCTAGTTTAATGTCGGATCCTTCTGTGCCCCGATGGACAAGGCTGCCTATTCGAACTCGTCCTCATCGTAATCCATTGGCTGAGAATGATGACGACCACCCAGAGTGCCCGGATGATTTTACGCGCCGTATGCGCCCCAAATATCCATTGATGCATAACCCCCGGGTGGAGATTGTAGACGTCGGTTGTGCCTTTGGTGGAATGTTATTTGCTCTAGCTCCACTCTTTCCGGATGTTTGTATGTTGGGACTAGAGATACGCCCCAAAGTGGTGGCATTTGCTCAAGAGAAAACGCTTGCATTGAGGAAAGAAACGAGTCAGAGTGATTCCCCCCAGTACGGGAATGTTTGGTTCGAGCAGCTCAATGTGATGAAGTACGGCTCTAGCTGTTTCCAAAAGGCCCAGTTAAGAAGCCTTTTCTTTTGCTACCCAGACCCTCACTGGAAGCGAAAGAATATCCGGCGCCGTATCATCTCCCCAGGATTAGTGCAGGAGTATGCCTACTGGCTAAAATCGGGGGGTTTTCTGTACACGGTCTCTGATGTCGAAGAGCTGGAGAAATGGATGATCAAGTGTCTAGACGATTGTCCTCTTTTTAGACGTCTGACGGATGCGGAAATATATGGATCCCAAGAGCATCAACGGGTGTTACAGATTGCCAAAAGTGCCAGCGAAGATGCCCAGCGAACCGAGCGGAAAGGCTTAAATAAGTACTACGCCATACATGTGAGAGTTTAAAACGGAACTTAACAGTGTGTTATCCTGTAAGAAGTTCCTTTTCACACGTTAGTGTACAATTATTATTACTTTTTAAACTGGTCTGAGAGACATATATATATATATATATATATATTGGTGTTTTGGAAATAGTACTGCTGCTTTATCTGTCTTTTTTTGTTTGTTTGTGTGTGTGGTCTACTGTGATTCTTTTCTTTTTTCCGTTTGTTCCCCTTTCCTGTTCATTATACCTTGTCGGGTAGACTTTGGCGTTAGAATTCATAGTTTACACAAATAGAGACAGACAGAGAGAGAGAGAGAGAGGGAGATTGAATGCGAAGGGCGAGTCTTTTTATAGGGTTTGGCCTGTTATTAGCCAATGAAGTGTTTACTGCCAGCAATATTTGCCACGAAACAGGGGAACCCCCTGAAGTACCTTTTGGTCTAGAACTCTGTTACATGTATTCGCATAACGCGTGTTGCCTTCCGGGGTATGACCTGGAGGTGAAGTCGGCTTATAGTAACATTGTCCCCGGTGGCTCTCGATGTGAGGCGGGAAGTCAAATCGTCTATACTTCATTGTACAGTTTTCTCGAGTATCTGTGCCTGCCTTGTAATCCAAAAGAGCCTAGCTATCGATTCGAAACAGCAGTGGGGGATGTCGTGGACGGCGGTATCATCCCTCCTGTCCCTGGTGCCGCCCCTGGCGAGTACACGTGGCGAATATGTAAGTCCTTTCTGTACGGAGCCCCTGGGAAAGAGGAAGGAATCTGGGGTAAGGATGGGTCGCAGTACGACCAGTGTGGGATCAAACTACAGAGTTGCTCCATGACTCCCGTTTTAGACGTCAGTACTCTCACCATTAATGCCCCTTCCCCAACTTGTGATCCCGAGAATGAAGTCCTGATACCATCCATCGCGTTTAAAGGCTCGACGGATCCGGCGTTGGAGATGCTCACACGTATCGCTCAGACCTTCTCCGACTTTCAGATAGCTGTTGTAGACGATTACGACGCGGCTTTTGATTTTGAGAGAACTCCCTGTTTCGGAAAAAGTATAGCCACCGTACACTGCGCCCACTTTTCCCTTTTGGGTTTACTTCTCTCCATCGTTCTTTCTGCTGTACTATAGGTTTTCCTCCCTTCGTTAACACCTGGTACTTGTCACTTTTTTTTTTTATTTTTATAATGGTTCTACTTTTGCTCATAATGAATGAATGTTTTCCTCTTTTAAACGTAACGGTGACTCTATTTTATTTTATTTTTATAATTCTTCACTGTCTTTATTAAGATTACAATTGGTTCGTTTCACCATGTCAATGTCAAGTGAAGATGTGGCGTACTATATTATGTATTTTATTATCGGTGCACACGTAGTAGCAGTCGCTGGTATTCTGGTGTACATATTTTCTTCGTCGTCCAATAATAAGAAAACTGGCCTCTCTCTTAGTGCCAAGGATAGAAGCAAATTAGCTAAACTACAAAAAAAAGATTAGGTGTTTTAATATGTTTCGTGCGTCTATAGTAGTTCGCCGTTGGCGGTTGCCCCAAGGGAAAAGGTCGCGTGGTTCTTCTACCAATAGCGCACTGGGTGCTATTAATAAAATGTCAAACCGGTCCATATTTGACGATGGTGTAATTGTACCCACCGTAGAGGGACGAAACCGCACGCTGAATACTTTCCCCCGTAGGGACTTGAAGAAGGGATTTCATGAGGAAAGTAATAAACCAGAGTTAGAAAAGTAGTGTGAAAAGAGGTTTAGCAATTTTCCCATTGCCGGTCCGTGGTACCCTAATTTTCTTCAATATTTGACTTCACAGCGTACCCCGCCTTTTTGGTTTGTTTTCGTTTCATTTCAAGGCACTCCCTACAGAATCATCGAATCAGCAAATATATACATATATATTTTTAAAAGGAGTCTCTTCTTCGTTTGTCCGAAGAAAAAAAAAAAAAGAGTGAACGAAAGCAGTCTACCTCTGTATTTCCTCTTGTCGTAAATTGTATTTTAGCCCTTTGAATTTTATAGATCACAACTACTGCGCTTTTTTTTTTCCCCCGTTTGTTTCAACTTCTTAAAAAAAAAGTATATACCACCACACACGTATACATAAATATTATATTTTTCTGTATTTACTATATAAATACAATTTCATTCTTCGTATTCCTTGAATTTTTAATCAGGTCAACATGTCGTACCGTTCCAGTGAAGCAAAGAAGGAAGAATTCCGCAAATACCTGGAATCAAACCAGGTGATTGATGCCTTGACACGAGTACTGGTGAATCTCTACGAAGAGCCTGAAAAACCAGAACAACCGGTCGATTATATTAAGAAAGTTCTCGGGGGTGCTTCTGCCGCCGATTATGAAGCCCTCCAGCAAGAAAATGCCCGTCTCCGTGCTGAAGTGGAAGCTTTGAAGAAAAAACTGGGCGAACAATAGATCTTTTTTCCTGAAGGGGGGGAAAAAAAAAGGAATGGAAAAGAAAGGAAAATGGTATGTATGTATAATTTTTTTCTCTTTAGATGTTTGATAAAGAAGACTTTTTTTTTTTTTTAGACCAGGGTAATAATTGTGTTCTCTTTTTTTTGTGCATTGAATTATTTCTTCTTTATGTTTAATATTATTTTTAATCTACTTCTAGAATATAGTTTTTTTTTTTCTCTTTCGTTTTCCCATAATTACGTGCCAAATGTCTGAGGAGCGTTTAGGAACGAACAAAATTAGCTACCGTACCTCCTGGACCGCTAATAGTCTCTCATGGTCGCGTTATGGGTCGAACCCTTTTCGTTTAGCTGTGTCTTCGTATGTTCAAGACTACAAAAACTTCATTGATATTATCGAAAAAACGGACGACGACAAGTTGGTTTGCACGGCTTCGTGGGAGCATTGCTATCCCCCCACCAAGATCATGTTTCCACCTCAGTTGATGGATCATGACTACATCATTACCACTGCCGACTACTTACGCTTGTGGGAGGTGACCGATACCTCTTCCAAGAGTGAAACTGGACTTCGCAAAAAGGTATCTTTAAAGCGGGTTTTTGACAGCGGAAAGCCAAACGACTTTTGTTCACCCGTGACGTCGTGCGACTGGAATCAGTTTAACATCAATATTGTGGGCTGCTGTAGTATTGATACGACGGTTACCATTTGGGACATTGAGAGCAACCAACAAAAGACAAAACTTGTCGCACATGATAAGGATGTGTATGATATGGCATTTGCTTCGGCCGATACGTTTTCGAGCTGCGGGGCGGATGGCTCTGTAAGACTGTTTGACCTACGCGCGATGGACCACTCTACCATTCTCTACGAAAGTCCTGGGTTGACCCCTCTGTTGCGTGTGGCCTACAATCAGAAAGATCCGCATTACTTTTCTGTACTCGGGATCGAGACGACAGACGTGATGGTGTTAGACGACCGTTTTCCCACGGTGCCGGTTTCCGTTCTCTCTGGGAGACACACCGCCCCAGTAAACGGAATGGCGTGGTCTCCGCTGTCTGCGAGAAACATCTGCACGGTAGGCGAGGATGCTATTGTGTGTATTTGGGATACCGACCCAAGCCAGTCCATGTACAATTTTCAGTCCGATTCCCCTATTAATAATGTCGTCTGGAGCAATCCCAACCAAGAAAACTGGATAGGGGTAACCACTAGCGAGGGAGTGCAACTTTTAATGTACTAGTGTACTATACATATACATATATATATATATATATATATAGAGAGAGAGAGAGAGAGAGAGAGAGAAATGTACCATGAAGCAGTTTACTGGTCTCAGCTGAGTATAAACTGTTTTACTTTAATTCTTGTATAAATAACGTGTATTCTGAGAAGCATTTCTCTAGAGTTTTTTTTTTTCCTGCTACTTTTACTTGTTCTTAATTAGAATTACTATTTTTTCTTTCTTCTTCTTTCCTCACCTCTCCTTTCTGTTGGCGGAATTTATTATTCCTTTTATTATTCTGTACTATAGACGGAATTCCACATCATGTCGCTACTCAACACAACTCTGCAGACCCTAGTGGTCCGTCTTCGCGATATCTCGGGCAATGTCACAGAGCAGAAGTTGCACAATAGAGTGTTCGACGCCTACGAGGCCAAATCTCTGGTATTCGAGGCGATTCTACCAGAGCAACAGGCGCTGATGGTCCAGTATCGTGGACACATCCCACCCTCGCACCCCGCGGGTCAACCCATATTAGTGGATTCGTGGAGTGATCTCATCGCGATTCACAATGATAAGAATATCTACCAGCTGTTACCAAGACGGGCCAAGAGCAATAGTAGTTATGCACTAATTAAGTCCATCTGCTGTAGTACCGGTTCTCCTTTTCACATGGACCATCGTGTAGACACTACCGACTACAAACTGACGTTCAAAGCCGCCGACTTCGATCTCAGAAATCAATTTAATGCCAACAATGTAGACAAGATACCCCACACAATTTGGTTCGACGGTATTATAAAGGCACCCACTGCCTCCGCACTGGTTAATTTCCACCCAAAACTGTCGAACTCACACGTTAGTAACCTGTGCGGCTCTCATCAATTTCTTAAAGAGTTTGTCAAACAGCCGTCTATTGGCGATAGACACCGGCAATTAAAAGAGCTCTATACCGAAATCTTTTCTAAACCCACTCTGTTGTTTCTAGGCTCCAATTTCCCTCCTAATAGAGAATTAGTCAATTACGCCAAATCTAAGGGCGTTTTTATCTACTCTAAAAAAGATAAAGTTTTTGTTTATCAGCAGTGAGGACTCACAAAAAAAAAAAAAATAAGGTGTCCAAAGGAAATGAGTAGGAGTGGTTCTCACAGTTCTAATGATTGAAAGAGTATATAAATACTTCTGTTTTATTCGTTTTCCATAATATTATTTTCACTGGTTTTATTTAAAAGCAACATTTTTTTTTCTTGTTAAACTGGCAACTTTCTCTTCCTTTTTTTTTTTTTGTTACTGCTGTGTTTTTTGCTTTTGACTCGTGTTCTCCCCTCTCTTAAAGTTTTCTTTGTTTTACTGTTAAAAAGTTTTATTGTTTTCAGGATAAAAACATGGCGTTAACTCCGGAGGACGCCGTTGGTCAGTACGCGAGGGTGACACTGGTGACAGACCTGAAAGTGGAAGGTGTTATTTTTACCTACAACCCGGATCAGGGGCTTTTAGTTATTATCGAGAATATCTCCTCAGATTTAACTAATCTTAAAGTGTTACGAACCTGTTACATAAAGGAGTTTGAAATCGACAAGGAAGCGAATGCCGAGCTGCCTGGTCGGTTGGAAGCCTACTCCCAACTTCCCTCGATGTCAGCCGGTCGCTCCGAGAAGACCATTTTTAAGTACGCCGACGAAAAAGTGAAAGCGGGTAAAGAGGCCTATAACAAGTATCTTTCTAACCTTCCCTCCGACATTTCAATCGGGGCGGTCACTGCCTTGTTGAAGATTGCCAGAGTTTACCCTGGTGTGAGTTGGGACAATAGTAATAGATCCATTCGTGTGTCGGGAGATGTCATTGTTGTCGGAGACCCGGACTGGAGCGCGCCTCGAGCCAAAATGGTGGAGGGAACTAAAAATGACTCGACGCTTTTAACCTCGGTAAAAACCCTCTTGGCTAAATAGCGAGAGAGAGAACAGAATGATTAAAACTAAGTGAAGGAAAAATAAAATAAAATAACCCACATATACATATATAAAGAGATATAAAGAAAAAATATAAAAAAAGAAAAGATCGAGAGTGTGAAAATCTAATCATGGTAATAATCACAATAAGTGTATTTACTTGTACAATTGTTTCAACACAAGGTATAGAGTCGTTAATATTAGGAAACAATTGAAGCACGTCTCCCTCTTTTTTTTTCTTTTCTACTCGTCATTTATATATAGAGTTATGTGTAAATTTCGGGTTTTATTTTTCTAATATCCTTTCGAACTTTTTCTTTTCGTTTTTTTTTTTTATCTGTTTCCCCCTTCACCCTATGTTATTGGATAACTTTACACTTTTCCTTTTTTTTTTCGTACTGTTGAATCTCTAAAGTGCAGTTTTTGATATGAATGTTGACGGTGCTCCGCGCAGCCCTAGTGAAGGGGTAACTGGCAGTACTGGTGGCGGTGGTAGTAGTAGTAGTGAAAAGCAAGGAGAGTCTAGAAAACGATTAAGGGACGAAGAAAGAAGGAAAAGGCTCAACGGAAGGCTAATCGAGGGAGACTTTGCGGACATTAGTGTACTGAGAAATAAACGTATTGAGTTTATTAGAGAAGGGTTTGTGACGTGTATTTTAGGTAGCAAGTCTCAGTTCGACGCCAGAGTTGGTCGGTTGAGGTCCGTACTCCCACCACTGACGAACGACTGTTGTCAAACGTTTGCCACGCTCTCCGCCGTTTTCTTGTCTAGTTTTGGGTTCGCGGTAACACTGAGTGAATGTTGTACTACTTCCACCGTGAATTATATGCTCTACATTTCGGCCTGGATGCACCAGCTTACGGTGACTTCATGGCCCCAAAAAGGCCCACGGCCGACACTTCACGACCTCAATGAATGTCTTCGATTAAAGGATTTTTTTCCGAGTTGTGTTAGTGAAAAGGAATTTAGAGCGGTGTTTTATAACCAAGCAGATGACATCAACACATTCTTGAGACAAATGTGCGTGAGTCGTAGAAAGGAGCAAAATAATGTAACAAGTGAAACGTTTCCTATTTGTGGGTACGTGATAGTTTCCGGGGACTACACTATATCCATTTTTTCTGTTCTTCACGACATTAGCGCTGCAAAGGCAAAGTCCCGCTATACAGAGGCGTGGAGTTTTTACATCTGCGACTCACACGGAACGCAACCGTGGACCCGACGTAAGGCCGCGCTGTGTGGAGTGACGTTTGGAGTCCCCAATCCCGACTATAATGGGTCTCAGCCTGTCTTTAATAAGGAAGAAGGACTTTATTTATTTTCTACTATTTTATTCACTCTGTTAGAGGAACACCGAAAATCAGGAAACACTACGGGGGGTGTGCCGTACATGACTTGGACTCCTATTCGCCGCCGCAGAGGGGTGGTGCTGACCAATGCGGAGCTAGTGGAAATTATAGACAAGTCGTGGCTACCATTTGTCCTTAGACAGCCTTTAGTGAATATAGAGAGAAAACGGTTTAATTTTAACCCTGTTCCCTGTTTTTTAACGTCGATTCCACGAGAGAGTTCGTAGGGTTACAAATCTCTCCCCTCCCCAACAATTCGTATCGTAAACGTATTGAATTTTCGTATACATGCACCTATTATATATATTATACTACTACTACTACTACTACTACTACTACTACTACTACTACTACTACTACTACTACTACTACTACTACTACACGCAGTTTTAGTGTTGTTGTTATCTATTTTAATATTACGACCACTTTTTGCTATTAATTTTCTCCGTCGGTAGCTTTCTCCCTCTTTTTTTTTATTATCATTTGTAGTTAGAGACTTGGATGTCCACAAACGTTGCCTTTCTCAACATCTGCCTTTTCGCTTCTCTCTCTTTTGTCTTCTCTTCTGTTCTCTCTCTTTTCTTGGGAACTAGATATTTTCGGTCATCGAAATAATATACCGTTTACTGCTGTTGAAAAATGGGTCTTTTAGAGCGAAGAAAAGCGATAGAAGAGGAGATCGCCAGAACTCAAAAGAATAAAAAAACGGAGTACCACATTGGACGGTTAAAGGGGCAACTGGCGCGGATAAAGACGGAAATGTTGGAAAATGCAGCACGAGCCGGATCGGGTACTGGCGACGGTTTTGATGTTCGTAAGAGTGGTGACGTCCGTTGTGCGTTGGTGGGGTTTCCTTCCGTGGGTAAGTCGTCCTTTCTATCCCGCGTCACCCACACCGAGAGTGAGGCAGCCAACTACGAATTCACCACCCTCACTTGCATTCCTGGAAAACTGATGCACCGGGGGACTGAAATTCAAATCTTAGATTTACCCGGTATTATTGAAGGGGCCGCGGAGGGGAAAGGAAGGGGTAGACAGGTGATAGCAACGGCGCGAACGGCAGATATGATTATTCTGATGCTAGAAGCTTCCAAAGCGGAGGCACAGCGAGAGAAGATAGAAAAGGAGCTCGAAACGGTCGGGATTCGTTTAAACCAAAAGTTCCCCAACGTTACTTTCAAGAAGAAGCCGTCTTGTAGTATGAATGCGATCAGTTATAGCTCTACAGTGAAACAAACCAAAGGCATGTCGGAAAGTATGGCGAAGGAAATTTTAAAGGATTATAGCATTCACAACGCGGATGTTGCCCTACGGGAGGATATAACGGTGGATGAGTTTATTGACGTGATAGAAGGAAACCGAAAATATATGCCCTGCTTATACGTCTATAACAAAATCGACACCATCACAATGGAGGAAATGGATCGCTTAAGCAAACTACCCCATTCGGTAGTGCTTTCACTGCACTGGGACCTTAACGTAGAGGAGGTGATTGATGAAATTTGGAAGCATCTGAATATTATAAGAATCTACACCAAAAAACACGGAACCCACCCTGACTTTGTGAAACCCTTTGTAGTGAAACGAAATTCCTCCGTGGAACACATTTGCAAGCGAATTCATAAGGATATCTCTACCCGCTTTAAATACGCTCTCGTATGGGGTACAAGTGCGAAGCACCAACCCCAAAGAGTTGGAATATCCCACGTGTTAGAGGATGAAGATGTTCTTCAGATCATGCTAAGAACCGCAAACGAATAACTATTTCCCTTCTTTATAAACGTTTTAACCTACTACATTATTTAAATATATCAGTTCATAATACTAATAATAACAATAATAATAACAATAATAATAATAATAATGACGATGATAAAAACTGTGTAAGTGCCTGTTGTGCCTCATCTTTTATATATAATACCTGTCGAGTATTAGTTTATTAATTTTTTTTTTCTCTTGTTTCAGTGTCGTGAGTGTCATTACTAACCATTTTTTTTTCCCCCCTTCTCGGTTCTTGTTCAACTCTTGTGTTCTGTTTTTTCTCTCTTTTAACAAACCAACCAAAGTAGTGACACAATGGAGGATAAACTCTCCGTTCCCTTTTTAGAGTCCAAGGGAGTGCACGTATCGGCCCCCTTAAAAAGCTGGTTAGCTAGGGCAAGATTTATTGCAAACACTCGTGGAGGGGAAGCGGAAAAGGGAAAGTACGTGAACTGGGCGCTGTGTACCGTCGAGCAAGAAGCGGATAACCTGTCGGTGAACTGGAAGAAGCTTTCCCCTATTATGCCCAATGGCACTCCCAATAAAACACCAAAAATGCTGATGGTTTCCACTGCTGAGCGGGACAATGGATCGCAACAGGAGACAAGGCGCGATAGTTTGCTCAAAAGTATTCTTGGTCGGTCCCCCTTAGAGTTGAAGCCTTTTGTTTCAAAGGCCTTTTCTCTTTACGACGCGGACGTGAAGGCAGGGCGGCGAACGTATGAACAAGTGAGCATGGTGGAAATGTTAAATATTGCAAGAAATCTTCAAAAAAGTGAACTGAACAAAGAACTGAAAAGAACGCAAGAGCTTTCTTCCTACCCACTCAAACCGCAGCCGGTGCTAATGTCAGGGTCTCCGACTTCTTCGTACGTTGAATCAGCTAAACCCGTGGTATACACCCAATCTGGTTCCTTGAAGACGCAAACATACACGATGAATCCGCAGAATCGAAGTGCTGACTATGCTTTTTTTTCCTCTATTGTGTCTTGTCACACTGAGGGGGAAGAGAAGGCGGCGCTTCGTGGAAAGTCGACCAACATGGAACGAAACTACTCTCGTTACGAGCCCAACGAAGTGGATATTCGTCCACTCAAGGTGCTGCGAAAGTCGTTTGCGTTCATTAGGGCCAAGTGCAACGAAAAAATAGAGAATGGTGGTGATCGAAAAAGTGCGCTCAAGTACTTGTCAGACCAGTTGAAGGCAATGCGGCAAGATATTCGCGTTCAAAACATTGAGAATAATTTTAGTGTAAACGTATACGAGACGCATGCACGGATTTGTCTAGAGCTGGGGGATATTGGAGAATTCAATCAATGTCAATCCTCTCTAAAGCAGTTGTATTATTCACGGGGAGTGAAATTGGAAAAAACCGGCGCTCGAGGCTTTTTCTGCTTACGACTGATTTACCTTTCTCTTAGTAATCAATACGATTCCCTTTCGAGTGAACTAAGTTCTTCTGTCACCCACAGTGATGAAAAGTGGAAACAATTGGCACTTCCTAGTCCTGAAGTCATTTCACGGACGTTAAGGCTTTGTGCGGCGTGCGAAGAGGGAGACGTGCGCGACATTGCCTTGTTACTCTCCAAGTTTCCCGCTGAGATGGGTCATCTGTTGCGCATTTATCTTCAAAAAAGTAGAGTCGTGTGGTTGAGAAATTTAATGTCGGGAATCCGGGGAAAAGTTACACCAGGAATTCTGTTACGTTATTTAGGTAGTACACCGGTCGTTGTGTTTACAGACGGAAAGGAAAGTTTAACTTGGCTAGACGGGTCACCGGAGGCCGCCGAACGAGAGTTTAAAGCCCTTTGTAGCACACTCAAACTGGAAGTACGTAGCACAGGATCCACCGAGGATCCTCCCCTGGATGCTGGAGATATTTTAACATGTGTGACGACATACTTGAATTACCTTTCGACAAGGAAAGACGTTACACTGGGGAAAGGAGAGCCGCTGAGTTGAGGAAGCGCCTACCCTGGCTGCAATTAATAATGACCATAATAATATAAAAAGACGCCATCGAGTGTGTTTGTGTATTGTGATTATTTTTTTTTTTTTTGCTGTTTAGCGAAATGTGAAGCTTATAGACTCTGTCATTGCAAATCTAATGCTATTATAGACTGCCACTGTCTGATTAATCTATTTTTCTTTTTTACAACTTCTTCTAGCTAATCAACACTGTTCATTCAAGAGGGAAATAATAATTAAAATAAATTAATAAATCAAAACTACCAAAAAATATATATAATAAAAAATAACAATAATGACAGATCGTGAATCTCATGTTAAAAAGAGGAAGGAGGACCACATTAACATTTGCCTCAAGGAAAATGTAGAACCCCATCGTGGTATGGTTTCCATGTGGAATAAGTACAGCCTGCCGTACCGGGCCCTACCAGAAGTAAATTTGGCCAACATTGATACCAGCTGTGAATTTATGGGAAAGGAAATATCCTTCCCGTTTATCATCTCCTCTATGACCGGTGGAGAGGCTCACGGTAGGGTTATTAATGAAAACTTAGCAAAGGCGTGTGAAGCTGAAAAAATACCTTTTGGTGTTGGCAGTATGCGCATTGTCAATCGGTATCCCTCTGCAGCCCACACGTTTAACGTGAAGGAGTTTTGCCCGTCCGTTCCCATGTTTGCCAATATTGGACTGGTGCAGCTAAACTACGGCTTTGGGGAGAAGGAAATAAATAACCTGGTAGACTCCGTTCGTGCCGATGGTCTTTTCATTCATCTTAATCACACCCAGGAGATTTGTCAGCCAGAGGGGGATACTAACTTTGAGGGTTTAGTGGAAAAATTGAGGGTGATATTACCCAAGATTAAGGTTCCTGTGATTGTCAAGGGAGTTGGCCACGGCGTCGACCTCGAGGCTGCTACGACTTTAAAGTCGATTGGTGTGAAATATATTGATGTTTCTGGTTTGGGGGGCACCTCTTGGGCTTGGATTGAAGGACGACGGCAACCCACGTCTAAAGAGGAGGAAAACATTGGATACATTCTCCGTGACGTGGGCATTCCTACCGATGTGTGCCTTCAACAGTGCCGTTCACTGACCGATCACGGTGAACTGACTCTTATTGCGGGAGGGGGTATACGTTCAGGACTGGATATTGCAAAGTCTCTCATGCTGGGGGCTTCGTATTCGACCGCCTGTTTGCCGTTTCTTGCAGCCGCACTAAAAAGCCCTGAAGCAGTGCAACAAGTGATTTGTCGTCTTAGGAGGGAGTTTGCTGCGGCCATGTTTACTTGTGGGGCACGTAATGTGCGTGAGTTGAGAGGTATGCGCGTTATTAACGCGCCTCACCTTTAGTACTAATAAAATAATGTCTAATTAGGTAATTGACCTTCTCTTATTTTTCTCTTTATGTTCAATTACTTTCTAATTTAAGGTGAAAGTGTCTCACCAGAGAAGTACTGTAGGGGTTCTGGGGACTGTTTCTTTCTAATGTGGTTTTGGATTACTTTTATAAAGTATTTCGGTCTTTTCTCTTTCTTTTTTTTTGTGTCCTACTTGTTCGTTTTGTTTTGTTTTGTTTGATTCCTACGTCAACAAACAAACTATCACCATACACACCTTTACGTACCTTAAATAGAGAAATCTAGCGGTCCGTAATGCTTTCGTGGGGCGTTCATGGATGGGTGAGCTCTGCCTTTAATCTCTCTGTCACTACGATTGGGGCGGGGGTACTGGCCATACCGTCTACGTTTCAACAGGGTGGTATCGCCATTGTTCTACTCGTTCTGTTTGCGGTTGCATTTCTGACCGTCGTTTCCATTGACTATTTGGTGCTCTGTGTCGATTGCCTTCATCTAAAGTCTTACGAAGATATCGCCAGGGAACTGTTAGGAAAGTCTTTTGAGGAGGCTATACGGTGGATCTTAATACTGTACAGTATCGGAATTGCCGCTGGGTACATTGTCGTAATTGGAGAGATTTTCAACCCGATGCTGCCATTGTTTGGTCATTTCCTTCCGTTTTTGGAAGACTCTCAGCACGTTACGATACTGGTATGGCTGTTAACCATGCTTCCGCTGTCCTGCCTCCCACGTTTAGAGCATTTGAACCAGATCTCTTTCCTAGCTATCACGAGTACATTTTTTATCTCCTTTGTTATCGTGTATCGTTTCTTTTTTCCTGTAAAGGGACATCCCCCCGTCGGTGAAGTTTCATTCTTTTTAATGTCCCGAAAGGCGTTTCTCGCTGTCCCTGTGATGATGTTCTCATTTGATTGTCAGTCACTGGTGTTTCAAGTATATACGAATCTGGAAACGGTTTCGCGTAACATTATGCTCAAAGTATCCACTTTAAGTGTTGTGATCACTGGGTCGGTGTACTTTTTAGTGGGATTTTTCGGGTATATCAGCAACACACCCAATATAACGGGAAATATTCTAAAAAACTATAACCCCCTTAAGGATAGATTGATGTTGTTTGCACAGACCTTCTATGCGTTAACGGTTATCATTGCGTACGTCTTGGTGTTATTCCCTTGTCGGGATGCGGTTTTTTCTCTCTTGTTTGGGTACAGTTCTACCACACACGATCTGAAACATTCCGCCATTCCTCTTCGTCAAGTGGTTGGGATGAGTCTTCTCTTGTCGGTTTTGAGTCTGTTGTTGGCTTTGAAAGCCAAGAGCATCATTTTCCTTATAGCGCTTCTTGGTGGTCTGTGTAGCAGCACCCTGTGCTACACATACCCTGCTGCGTTTCGAATTGCGCTTCATTTTCGAGGAATTTGCCGTTGTCGTAAGTCGAGTTTGCTACTGGCGCTCTTCATGCTTGGAATTGGTATTGTATTCTGTGTCATTGGGACTTTGGCGGCGGTGCGTCATGCGGACTAAGCCGTGTGTGTAAGTTGGAAAGAATTTGTAAACCGACACGAATTACATGAAAGGCACACAGGAAAATGAAGAGAAAGAACAACAACAAAAAGGGTCCGAAAATTAATTTAAAGGGTTGAATCCTCGAACCGGCTCGACAACGTTCCTTCCGGTACTGTTTCTTCCCCGTTTAATACTACGTTTCAGTTAATCTATATTTTTATAACTACATCGATTGAGTCCTATTTTTTTTTTTTTTACTTTGTTAATATGTGCGTGTGTAGGGACTCCTTTAATAATTACTATACTCCTATTATTACTCGTTTCTCACCACCTCTCTACTTCACTTTTGAAAAGGGCCACACTGCTTTACCAGCTTCTAGTGCACGAAAAACCAGGAGGAAACGGAATTAAAAGACAAAAAAGATGGAAAGGAAACGCGAAAAAAGAACGCGTACAGGCAGCGAGAAGCACCTTTTTGAGGGGTTTACTGTTTCCTTTCCACCCTATACGGTCCAATTGGAAATGGCGAGTAAAATACGAAAGTTTCTGGAAAGCGATCGCCCTTTACTCGCCGCCGAAGCCCCTACGGGCTGTGGGAAAACAGTGGCGTTACTGGCCAGTGTGTTAAATTTTCAAAGGGAGATGGGGAAAATGGGCGGTCACGCTCAAGTACAGAGTTATTTTAACGAGCGAAGGTTTGATTGGACGGCCTTCCTTGATTCCGCTTATGGTAAGGAAAGTGGCCTGTGGAACTGTGACACCCTACCGAAACGCTTTTTCAAGCAATTTCGAATTCAACCCTCTCAGAAACTCCTAGTGGAACGGCGTTTGGATGAACTGAATGGGTTTACGGGTCCCACTTCAGCCTTTCAGAACGATTTATCCAAACAGTTTACCTCCGTATTGTTCTGTTTTATCTTACAGGACTCACGCTCAGCTTAATCAAGTAGTTCGAGAATTTCGAAGACTGTTGCTTTCCGGAGGAGAGAACCAGTCCTATTACAACCACATAAAAATGAACATCTTGGGCAGCCGAAATAAGTTCTGCATTCACCCTTCTGTGGTGGGGGCTAAAAATAGAACTAGGGGGGAGTTACCCGTCGTCAACAATAACCTGGGTGAAGTGTGCGATAAACTGGTCTCGCTGCAGTTATGCCCTTGTATTGCGAACTATGGAGAGCTGGCCCAAAGGGCACTTGGGGGGAAGCTTTCGACCTGCTCCGGCGGTGGTAACAAAAGTTTTGACGTGGAAGACATTGTACAAGACGGTGTTTTTTCAAACAGCTGTCCGTACTACGCAACACGGGAAATGGCGTTCTATTGTGAGGTTAATTTTTTAACTTATAACTACGTACTAGACCCCCTCATCCGTCACGAGACAAAAATTGAACGGATTATTAGGAATAATTCAATCTTTATCTTTGATGAAGCACACAATGTTTCAGCGGTTTGTCAGGAAAGCCTGTCGATCGATCAGTGCCCCTTTTCGGTTATTCGGTTGATTAGTAGGGAAATTGAGCCCCTTTCACCGCGTTCGAGTGCCGCTCCACGTGGTTTACCCAGAACATTTTCTTATCCACGTGAATTTAAACTGACTCATTACACCCTTTCCGAGTTATTCGATTTTCTTCTGGCGTTGTTTCTCAGTCTGGATTCATTTATTGGCACACTCGGTTTAGAAAACCAAGAGCGTGAGTCTGTATGTATCGTTCACGGTGAAACCATACTACCTAGCATTATTTCGAGTCTGGAGTTAGTCTATCGTAACACTCAAAAGACGGGGAAAGGGAAACCGCCGAACGAAGGGTGGTACATCCTGTTTCGACAGGTGTACTCTATTATTTTCAGCCTGGGTGTAACTTTCAACCCTTTCGGGTTTTCTATTTTTACCCTCGCTCACATAAAGAGGTGGCTACTGGTTTTAAAGTTTATGTTTTTAAAGCCCAAGGCGTTTGTGTTTCGTGTGGAACGGAGTCCAACGGTCGCCGACACCGAAGTGCGCGAACTTTTACGGGACTTACCACCCTCCTCTCTACCAGGTTTACAAACCGCTTGCAGCTCGGTCCTCGTGAGCGTACGCTGCCTAGATCCTGCCCTAGCATTTCACTATTTTGCGTCTTCTACCCATAAGATTATTTTGGCAAGTGGAACCCTTAGCCCCTTTCCCGGACTTGCCCTAGATCTAGGCCTGATCCCACGTGGTGCTGGATATCGAGATGATTTGACGTCTACGGAACTGGAGAAGATTTCCATTGCCCACTTTTATAGCGGGGACCATATCGTTTCCCCCGAACACTTGTATGTGGCCGCGGTGAGTCATATAGCCTCCGATAAGGGTGAAACGATTCCGTTGCGCTGTACCTTCTCCGCTCTCCAAGACATGGAGTTCCTGAAACAGTTGACCTTTCACATGTTAAGCTTAGTGAAAGGTTTACACGGTAAGAGCCAGCTACATGGTGGGGTTCTTTGCTTCCTCCCAAACTATAAAGTGATGCAGACAATGTTCTCCCTGTTTCGTGATCTGACTCGGGGAGCTCCTTCCATTACGATTGCAAAGGAATCGAAAGGATCCGATGACCTCTCCCAGCTTCTTTCTTGGTTGCAAAATGAAACCAAAGAGACGATGGGAAAGGTAGTGATTCTACTTTGCGTTTACCGTGGAAAAGCGGCAGAGGGGATCGACTTTTCGGACCATATGGCAAGGATTATATTTGTAGTGGGGATTCCCTATGCCCCTTTTTTGGACTGGAAAGTGGCCGCACAACGTCACTACCACTCGGAACTGAACGACTGGTACGTGAATGACGCCATCCGGTGTGTGAATCAGGCCGTGGGGCGTTGTGTCCGTCATAAAGAAGATTTTGGCGCTATATTTTTGTTGGATGAGAGGTACTCGGATTCGTCTATATCGGTGAAGTTGTCGAAGTGGTGCCGGTTAAACTTGCAGTATTTGTCGAAAATAGAGGATTCCTTTCCAGCTTTACATTTGTTTTTTCTACGATTTCTCAGGAAACAAGGGCCGAAACAGCGTTCTCCCAAGAAAAGTGTTACGGCAGACTACGAGTCGTTGAAGTTTGTCGCTATTAAACTTCTGTACGAGGCACACGGTTCACCCCACTGGGTCACTTCTTCAGAGATGAATTCTGTCGTCCAACATCTCCATGATGAATACAGCTAAAGAGGAGAACTCCTTTATCTTTTCTTTTGTTGTTTTTGTGTTCTCTCTCACCTCACACATTGCTCTGTGGGGAGATGTGACACTTTTCCTAACTGCTCTTTTCAGGTTTGTTCTGATTATTATTATGACTATTATGTTGTTCCACTCTTCGTCAAAATACACCAGTAAAGTGTAGGCTTGTTTGTTTGCTTTGGTTTCCATTATAATTGTCAAGATTCGTTTCTCCTTTTCTTTTTTAATTTATATATATATATCTTTCAAGTTTTATTCACTTCCCTTTGGAATCCTTTTTTTATTGTTCGAACACAGCGATAATGTTCAACCTCACCAACCCTTCCGAGTCTCCCCAAAAGTCATCAGAGCAACCACCGCCGTCTGCGGAGCACCTTACCCAGGAGGAACTGTTAAAGTACCTCGTAGAACATGTAAACAAGGTGTTGGAAAGGAAATACTCTCTGGTGGACTTTGACGGGTTGCGAGGTAAGCAGCTACTGCAAGTGTTTAGTGACGTCTTTGCCACACTACAGAGTTCCATGAAGATGGACCTGGAAACTGTCCCTACCGAAGAGTCTATCCCCCGTATGATTGAGTTTTTGACCAAAACACTTGGTTATCGGGTACCGGATTTGATTCAAAACACGTTTGCATCCAGCTTTGAGGCCGGTGAACCTACTGTGGTGTACGCGGCCATGTATTGGGTTCTCACTCACATGGAACAAAATGCAAAGCGTGTCTACCTCTCCCGGTTTCTTCAACCTTTAGAAATCCCAGAAGACATCCGGGCTCAAGATGAAGACGTGAGGACCATTTATGCACAGTACCAGCAGCTGCGCAGTGCCTTTGTTCAGACACACAAGCGGGTAGAGTCACTGAGGGCCGCGTTTGACGACCCTTCCGAACTACGACGAAAGGTTTCGGCGTTGGAGGAGGAAAAGGAGCGGCTACAGAATTACGTTCAAGTCGCCGAGAAGAAATTATCCTCTGTACCACAAAAGGACTCCCTCCTTGCTGCGTGTAAATCCTTACGGATCGCGCTTGAAGACGACATTAAGCTTTCCGAAAAGAAGGTGGAGCAGCAGCAAGCTAAAATCTCCGCTGAAATGCGGGCGACGGAGATGAGCAATCGACTTCAAAATGTCCGCCGAGATGCCGCGGATGGTCGTGTCGATATGATGGTACGTCGGATGAACGATGAAATTCAGACGAACAAAATTAAACTAGAAGAACAGCTACCCCTGGAGATTGACGCGAAAGCTCGTGAAAATGAGGAGCTACAGAAGCTGCTTTCGGAGCCTCTGGATATGGCAGCGTTGGTTCAGGAGGATAAGCAATTGGATGAGGCACTGAAAAAACTCCACGATAGAGTACGTGAAAGACAACGGCCCGGAGACGATGGGACTTCGATTACGACTATCAAACAGCAGGTTCAGAGGGTGCAATCTAGAAAGGCAGAGTTGATCAACGAGCATAGCTCTCTACAGACCGATAACAATCAAGCACTGAACGATATAAAAGAGCGCGAGAGTCGAATTGAACAACTGCGTCAAGCTACCAACATGCTCAAAGGGGACGATTTCCACGACTTTTCGAACCAGGTGCGGGCCAAAAAGGCGGCTACCGAGGGTATGAGGACACGACTCACGGAGCTGCGAGCGGAATGGGGTGTGCTTACTTTTACAGAGACGACCCTTCAGGAGCGCTTCAACCAACTGGATAAGCAGATTGGGGATTTGGAAAGCAAACTTGGGTTACAGGGGTACAGTCGAACGGTGGAGGCGTTGTCGAAGCTGTCTCATGAGAAGGACACGATGGAGGCCATTAAAGGAAAAACGCTGGAAGAGCTTTCTAAAGTGGTTCAGGAGTTCAACCTTGCGATTCGGGACGCGAGAACAAGGGTAGTGCCTCAGATTAACGAGTTGCGGGTTCTTCGTCAACAGGCAGCCGAGGTAGAGCAGGAGTGGTCGGAGAGAAAATCCCAATTCGAGTACCAAAAAACATTGTTAATGGAGGATATTCAAAAACTGGATGACGACGTCACTCGATTAAAAGATGAAAGACACGTGAACGAGTCCTTGTACCACCGCCTTTACACGCAGTCGCTTGTTTTATCCACGTTGAAGAAGCGGGCCGACGATGAAAGGAAGTTTCGCGCTGGCGATGGCTCATTGGACCCAGAGTACAGAACGTATGCCGATTTTCTGACGGATTTGACGAAACAACTGGAAATGAGAACGAAGGATTTACAGAGCCGACGACGCAACGTGGATGAAAACCACGACGTCAACGTCCACCAAGTGGAGTACTTTAACAGTTTGCGAAAAATTCTAGAGGCAAAGGTCAAGTGTCTTCGCAATTCCCAGCCCGATGTAACGGCTCAGGGTAAGACGTCTGTGGATCAAGATATTCAGAATCTTATGGGCGCGGACATGCTGGTACTGAACAATAACTAGACAAGGGTTTAAAGCAGTGTGGTACCCCCGAGTGGTGGTGAAGCATTTTTTTTAATCTCCCTTTTAATTTTTCATATATATATATATATATATGACCACTCGTTTATGTAAAGCTTTTTGTGTTCTTGAAAGATGAATAGAATTCTCCTACACTGTAGTAAGAAGTACATTAAATTGGAATTCAAGTGAAACAAAAAAAACAACAACAACAACTATGGTTTCATAGAACAGTGTATTAACCTTTCTCCCACTTTTTTATTTTCTATTTTGAGAATTAAGAATAGCACCAAAAATAATCAAATTCATAGTCACCATAATAGTGAAATCAAGGTTGATGTCATTGCGCCTGGACAGTTGCTACAAAATCACCCACTTACCTAGTCTCGCCCTGGGAACCACGACGAGTTACGATGAGGATAGTTTTTTATTTGTGAGTGGGAAACACGTGGTGAGGTACTCCAAAAGCCATAACACCGATGAGGTGATGTGGACCTCTCCGTCCCCCATTCATTATCTGTTTGTAGTTCACACCAACCACACCATCGGTCTTTTCGACCCGCTTGTGTTTCTTTGCACTCCCTACGGGTGTGACATCTACCGGGAGACTGGTGTGATGGCTCACTTAGCGGCACCGCCCAACGTACACTTTACCGTGTGCCACGCCGCGGCTGTTCAAGGCCCTTCCTCCTCACCTCACTTGTCCATCACGCTTGGTGCGTCGGATGGGTCTTTATTTTTTTCTTCCTGTAGCCTCTCCAGCCTACCAACAGAGTCAAAACCGCACACTTCGGCTCGCTTAACCACCTCCAGCATCACTTGTCTAGATGTTTCGAATGGGGACGTACCTGTAGTTGTCACCGGCGATACGGCTGGAACGGTGGTGCTTTGGAATGAAAAACGTGAGCCCTACACCAACATTGTTTGCCCACATGGTCCAGACTATACCTCGTCCATCGCTTTACTCGACGATGGCCTTCTTTTAGCCGTCGGTTATGGGAGCGGGAAATGGAGTCTTTTCCAGACTAACGAGACCACTCTTTTAGCCAGTGTGAACGCGCATAGCCGACCAGTGGATTGGATCTGCTTTTTAAAGGAGGACCGTTTAGTGTTGACGCTGAGTGAGGATAAATTTGTTCGTTTGTGGTCTGTAGAGAAGGACCGAAACGAGGTCAGTTTATTCTCCTTTACGGAAATGTCCGCTGGAGTCTATCTTCTTCCGTCTGGAATGAGTCTAGGAAAAAGGGGAGAGTTTTCTGTTGTTTTCTTCGATACCCCTTTTATTTACACCTTTCGTTTCAATAGTGTAAAACCCAGGGGCGTCGTTTGAAGGGGAGAAGGCGATGCGGTTCTGAGTGAAGGTGTACTGGATGTGAATTCAAAGAACAAAAATGAAGCATGTGTAAAGTGGGGAGAGGAGACTATGCTTTTTAAATTAATATATATTATTTTTTTGTTCACCTGGGTGCGGTTTATTCACGTTCTTCTCCTTTGAGTGGGTGGTTATCACTCTGCTTGTTGGAGTCCAACAGTCGTGTTCTGCTTCTTTTTCGGCCCTCAGTTCGTTTTTGTTTGTTATGATTTTAGGAACACTTAGAAAGGAACGCTCTTTTCTGACGAAGTCCATTTCGCCGTTTGTGGTGTAGTTCAACAGCGTGACGAATTAATGTTTTGAAGAGTGAATCTTTTTTTTTTTGTTATTGTTGTACGTTTACGGACTGAATGAGGGGAGTGTTTATAATGTAGGAGTGATTGGAGTGTTTGTCATAGGTACTAGATGCACACAGTTTGATAACATTAAATTCATTCCCGTACTTCTTCCGACATGGAGGTAAGGGTTTCCTAAAACTCAGCCACCCACGTGGCCCCTGCCACGAAAGAGACCCATAAGGATTAAAAAAAAACCAACGCTGTGCATCGCTAGAGTGAACGGGGAAAGTGGATAATGGGAGGAAATA